>ML780297.1:74158-87281 GCA_009831015.1 Picea engelmannii | reverse complement strand
GCAATCTCATCAAGAAAAATACATATTATATTACATCAATCATCAATCAATAAATCCTTTGACATCAATCAATCACTTGACATCAATCAGTGACATCAATCAATCAAACCATTGGCATCAAAGACAACATGATCCAACAAGAACACCCCTTTCAAATTTTCTTTCCCACTTAATAATGAGGCCTATTGTCACCTCAGTTAGACTATACTAATTGGAGATGAGAAGGGATAAATAGTTATTCCTTGTTCATACTGTAGGGGGCCACCCCCAATCCCCAAGAGTTGTTGTAAATAATCCATCTCCATTCAAATCTTTCGTACTTGTGCATTGATATACAATGACACATTGGCATGTATTAGTGCACTATCAGACCATGAAAAAGTTTGTGTATGTTGATTAGCATTAAACAACACTTCATTGCATTTCTTCCATACAAACGTGAATGTAAAGCACTTCAACACAAACAATCATCTAGGAAGCATGTAATTATATATCCCATGGAAGACGAGCACCTAACATGACAACCTTCCATGAAATCGAAGCAGGGAGGTATTATTGATATAGAGACTTGGCCTAAGTCCATGTAGACTTGGCAAGGGGACAAAACTAGAACAAATGCTTCAAGGTCTTGACTTACCCACACTAGGAACACCTTAAGTTTTTTACTTTTAGGTATGGTAATTTTCTATCCACTAGTAGAACCCCATAATGAGAAACCATGCAAATATATGCTTTTATGTCTTTTAGAGGATTTGAAGTAGGAAGAAACATGTTTTATGCTTGGAACTAACTTACTAAATCTTAGTCATATGATCTTCTAAATCTTGTTTGAAACATAGCCATTTATAACCTAAAACAAGCTTATAAAGAGTGAAAGTTTTAGCACATTCTCATTTCCAACCTTGCAACCATGCTCAAGGTGCTTGAAGACCTAACTTGAGAAAAAACATCATTCAAGAATAAGATTTATATGCAATCTAGGATAAATTTGAATTTATTCAAATTGGCTACTATGAATTTATGCTTAAATTTTGATAAGAAAAATCATTCCCTCATTTTATTGTCAACCAAATCTTTAGTTTGGTGATATCCCAATTATAAAACAAAAACCATATAATCTCAACTAACAACTTTCCATGAAGATAATTTACTTTTGTAATTTTTAATTTAAATATCAATTTAATTTTCATAGTTGGTCATTGCATTTATTCTACCACTCAGTTTTTTTAACATGGAAGTTTATGTTGGAAAACATTAATGTAAAAAAGAAAAGAAATACAATTATTTAGTGCATTTATGAAGTAATGATTTACTAAGTAAGATATGAAATTAGTGCATAGTTGCAACATAAGGTAATCACTAGAGTGTCTCCAAGAGAAGTAAAATTATGTGTTTGTTTACAAGTAACTTCAACAACATTTATAATACACTTATTTATTTTGGTTTTCATTTTATTTTTTTGATGAATGCATTTTAATGTTAGTTATATATATATATGATGGTTAAGAGGAAAATTTATTATCTTCTTTACTCAGGTTTAAATTCTACTTATAAAATGTTTTTTTTTTTTTTGGTTTTATTGGAGTTAGAAAGATACCAACAATTTCATTTTCATCGACATGCTTGAAAGTGGAACAAGATGTTTCCAAACATTTTGAAACCTAAGGGATTAGCTCAATAACTATCACAAATATTGTTAGGCATTTTGATTAACTTAAACCAATATGAGCCTTGTTCAAATTCTCCTAAATAAAACACACTATTATTATTATTATTATTATTATATATATAATGTCATCCATTAAAAAAAAAAAAAAATTCTTTATAAAAAATTCTATATATATTTTTATTAATCTACACTTATAAGTGGCTATGTCCATGCTAGAGGATTGAGGAGAAATGATACTATATAATATTTTGTTGAATTCATAGTTATGGAAAATTTACCTATGTACAATTTTATCTCGTAATTTCAATTATAAGTTTTATCTCATAATTTCATTTTTTACTCATATTTTATATTGGGATATCCATGTGAACTCATGTTCCACTTGTGAACAATTTGCCATGCATGCATTTCTAGTAGAATCTTTTGATGAAAGGGTTTTAATGGCACATACATAAACTTTTTATTAAATCTATAGTTATAGATTTTTACAGTTTAGTAGGAAGTTTGATTTCGTAAATTTCATTATTGTTTGTATTGAGTTTGAAATTTAAAGGGACCTATTCACGTTAAATTTATTAGAATATATATATTTTTTTATACTGTGATAGAGGGAATGAAATTGAAAACTTATGGAATTTTTTTATTTTTATTGGTTAAAATGTTATTTTTTTTTTAAGAAATTTGGAGTGATTGGAATTTTGTATTTTTTTTTTTTTTTTTGGTAAATATGTTGTTTTGTGATTTTCTTTTATATTTGATTATAGAGATTATGATTGAGTTTGAGGAATATATACAAATATTAAAAAAAGGAATACAAAAAAATAGTGAGAAAAATCTCTTTCTTGTTGATTGAGAAAATCAAAAACACATAAATTTTTATTGATAGTATGTATAACTGTTGTCATTTTTATTTATTTATAAGTAGTAACATTGCTTTATTTTCCATGACTTTGGTATTCCAAGGTTGGGAGGAGATTGCAACATTTTATTCATTTTGTAACAATGTAGTTCTAATCATCTTTTAACCATGTATTGGACAATGTGTTAAAAAAAAAGTTGTAGTTTACCTTAATCATCTTTTAACCATATATTGGATAATGTGTTAAAAAAAAGAAGCTGTAGTTTACCTTAAATTAAAGTAACTATTTGGATAGAGTTCAAATAATTAGTAAAATTGTAGTTTTAATTTAATTTAATTTTATTTTCACACAAAATTATTTATTTAATATATTTAGATATAATATAAAGTATTTTTTTTAAAGTTGAATTATTCATACATTATCTAGATGCTAGACCAAATGGCATGATACTTAGTGGGAAAACATGGATATATGGTCCATTGCATTTGAGAGAGGAAGTGAATTTCAACTTTTATATTATTTGTGGATACTTTCATTGTTTTTGGATGCTTTGCTTCTAAATTATACATCTCGTACATTGTTATGTTTCTTATATTTAGATCTTAAAAAATCTTATTTCTATATTTAAGATTGTGAATTGATTTTTAGTTTTTCTTGATTATATTATATTACTTTTGTGATTGTAGAGAATGTTTGTGAATTCAAAATTACTTGTATTATATTACAGTTGGGTTGGATAATGTTTTAATGGTTTTTTTTGGGATATAATTACTTAATCAATAGGTTGGGGAAGAGACACCAATATAAGGGTGTGTTTTCAAAAATATTTTATGGTTGGGTGAAAAAATATTGTGTACATATTTGGCAATTATAAGTTGTTGGAGATTACCTAATCCTCTCTTTAACCCTTCTATCTTGGTAATATGAATTGCATTTCTTTGAAGCTATATATGTTGGTAAAGGAGACTTCATGTTGTGATTGTTAGTGAATAACCTTGAATATGAATTTAATTCATTAAGGCACAAATTTTTGGCCTACGTTCTTAGAACAAGATTGATTATTTTCATAATGTGAATATCAGTGATGATAGTATTGTGGGTCTAGGACAAACATTGTAGGCTTCAAGTAGGGGTTCCAAATATTAATTGTGATGTCATTAATTTGGGTTGTAGTGTGATGGTTATAGTGAGGCGTTGTGTTACCACAAGGAGGGGATGACCCAATTTACAAGAGCTTGGAAGGGAAGTGGAGTCACCATCCAACTTTTGGGAGAAACATGATAAAATAAGGAATAAGAGGAGAAGATAGAAGGATAATGCCATTGGATTAATTAGCGTTTAAGTTTTGATTTATATGATCTAGGGCTATAGGTTAATTGGTCAAGTGATGAGTTTGATTAGGACTTGAAAAATAAATAACCAACCAGCAAGTGAAATAAAACAAGGAAAGTAAAGATGGTTTATTCTTGTGACCTACTTAGATAAGTGCATGAAAGGAAAGTGAAATAAAGGAGATACCATGTAACCTATCTAGTCCTTGATATAATGAATACACAATTAATGAAAAGCATTACAACAATTAATTCACTTTAGTTTGGTGAGTAAGATCAATGGGAGAGGCCCTAGGGTATATTAAATGCTCTACGGGAGTTAGAGATATTATTTAGTCTTTGTAAAAAAATGAACTAATTAATTAACAATATGGAAATCCCTAAGGGAGTTAGAGTTATTATCTAGGCTTTGTAAAAAAATTAAATAACTAACTAACAATATGGAAAGCTACTTGAGCTAAGGAAAGATAACACATAATATGCAACCAAGGATGGAGAGAAACCCTACTCAACATGATACATGAATATGTTGATATCCTCCTGAAAATAAGATTAGAAATGTTATCTCCATATATATATATAATGATGATGATGATGATGATGATATGTCCACTGAGACCAATTGGTCTATAGGACCTTAAGAAGGTAAGTGATTACTTCAATTTCTTTAAAATTGTATTTATATGTTCAAAAAGCGTTGAGAGAAGTGTTCCAAGATCACAATAGTTTTGATGACGTAGGAGGTTAGGAAGGTTCGTAATGTGACAAGTATTTTTAAATTGGGATCTAATATAGGTATAGGCAGTGGAATCTAAGAGGAAGTGTTTTTCATCTTCTACACGCTTAGTGTCACAGAGGTGATAGATTCTCTCATCCCATGTTGTTGATTATCCAAGATGTGGCAAATGGATGAATCCAAAGATACCCAAGGAGAAACCAATTGGTCCAATAAGTAAAGAACATGTAGTGAAGTGGATAACCTATTGAGGAAGAATCCTACTAGTGGATGGTTGAAGGATACAATAGATAGAAGTAGCCTAAGAGCATGAGAGAAGGGAACAAGAGCTCTAGATCACAAGTATGGAAAAAATATGGAAACGTTTATGTGTATAAGAGAGTGATAAAAAAAGACCCTTAACAAGGAGGAAATGAGTGACTTAAATAGATTTTGGAATGACCTAAGTGTTTAAATAGACATTTCCATATGTAGAGATTTTATATAATTTTGGAAGTTATTCCTAAGTGTAATTATGAAAGGGTTTATTGATAAGTCATGTCTTTTAGGTTTTTTAGAGTATAAATAGAGGTTATATCGAGTCATTTTGAGATCACTCATCGAACATAAGTACAAGAGAGTAGTGTGCACTTATCTAGGAGGCTATTCTTGGTTCATGTAGGGGTCTCTTTGGTCTTGATTTCGTGAAATAACATTGTATGACATTGTACATGTTGGAGGAATCTATATTGAGGAAAGTTTGCAGGGTCTTCTCCCCCTTAAGGGTTTCCATGAGGATATATCTTATTGTTTTGTGGATAACTATCTTTCAATTGTGATCCTTTTTCATATTAAATAATAATAAAAGAATATAATACTTTAATTGTTGGAAAAACATAAAAAAAAAGCAACATGGTATTAGAGCAGGCCTGAAAAAAGAAGATTTTCCACAGATTTTTGGAAGTGTTTTGGAAAAATAACTTCACCTTCCCAAGAAGGATGACTACCGGAACCAAAATTGATGAGAATCTGGAAGGAGCAGAAAAATTCAGAGCATGGAAGTACATAGTAGGCCTCCTTCTGGAAGAACATGATTTAGAAAGATTTGTTGAGGAGGAAGTTTTAGAACTAGAGGAAGATGAGGCTAAGGCAAAGCATAAAAAGAACCAGGCCATGGCTAAGAGGATTAGGATCATATGATCCATCATGTTTCTCCATTAAAATCTCTAAAGAAAATGATGGATGCATTGACTCGACTATTTGAAGGAAAAAAACATCAACATAAGGATGACATTAAAGACCTAGATGAAGAATGTGAAGCTTAAAGATTCAAATTCCATTCACTCTTATTTCTCGAGAGTGAACCAGACCAAGGAACATATTGAAGCTATTGGAGACATTGTTGACGAAGAATAAATGGTGATGACCACCTTGAATGGTATCCCAAGGTCATGGGACTCGTTCATTCAAGGAATATGCTCAAGGAGGAAGCTAATCAAGTTTAGCAGATTATGGAAAGATTGCACTCAAGAGAAAGCAACGCTAGTAGAAAGAGAAGATAAATTGAGGGATGATGATCAAGATTTAGCTACTCATACAAGGAAAGGAAAGAGTAATAAGGAACCCTCATCCCCAAATAAACCTCAAAATTCGAAGAAGAATCGAAGAGACTATTCAAATGTGATGTGTTTATGTTGCGAAAAGTTGGGACACGTTGAAAAATTGTGTCCCCTTATTCTTAAACTAAAAGAAAAGGAAAAGGGAAAGAGGCATCATTCTCATGTCGTTGAAGATGATGAACCACCGAAGAAAATTTCAAGAGAATATGATTCAAGTGATGATGACTACGTCCTAATATCATCTCTCACAGGAACAATCACCCCTGGAAGTGATACTTTATAGCGGTGCTTCTAAGAACATGACAGGGTATAAAGGCTCTCTGTCAAACTTAATTCATAAAGACTCACCTCATAATGTGAAGATGGGTGATGATTATCAATATCTGATCAAAGGAGTATGAGAGGCCTCCTACAAACTAGATTCTGGGAAGGCAATGGAGATGAAGGACATGCTTTGTGTAATAGGTTTGAAGAAGAACCTTCTCTTGATTTCATATTTGAATGAGAAGGGTTTCATGGTTTCATTTGTAGATGGAGAAGTTCTCATGTGGAAAAAAGGAAAGACGTTTGATAATGCAGTTGTTATTGGTGTCCAATAAGGAGGTTTGTATAAATTAAAGGGACGCTAAGATTCAACATTGATTCATGATTGATGATTACTCACACAAAAGTTGGATTTACTTCTTGAAGTATTGGTAACTTCAAGGAATTCAAGGCACTAGTATAAAACCTAACAGAAAGGAATATGAATATGTTGAGATCAAACAATGGAGGAGAATTCACCTTAGATGAATTCTCATATTTCTACAAAGAAGTTTGGATTAAGAGGGATCTCTCTACTCCCTATAATCCGCAGAAAAATGGAGTGGAAGAGAGAAAGAATTGGACGATTATGGAAGCAGTCAAGGTCGTGATCCATGATCAAGATTTACCTATGTATCTATGGGCAAAAGTTGTGATGACATTTGTGTACGTGCAGAACAAAATTCCCCATCGAGTTCTTGAAAACAAGACACCAGAGGAAATGTTTTCAGGAGATAAGCTAGAGGTCATCCACCTGAGGATATTTGGTTTTCTTGTATATGTGCATGTCCCCAAGGACAAGAGAACAAAGTTGGACCCATATGGAAAGAAAGGTACATTTTTTGGGTATAGTGACACATCGAAGGCCTACAAAGTATACATTCCCAGTCACCGGAATATCAAGATTAGCAGGGATGTCACCTTCGATGAGGATGTATCTTTTCACAAGTCAAAGCAGGGTCGTGCAAAGGAACCTCATGATGAAGAGAATGGAGTTCCTAGAGACACATAAACAAGAGAAGTGGAAGTAGAGGAATCCATTCATGAGGATCAGGATATGGCCAAACCACAGAGGCATGTGGAGAATCCTATACTAAAGAGAAGACCATCTTGGGCCAAGAGGCCATCATAGATGTAGATAGATATGATGCCCAGGATGGATCATCTAGGAAAGTCAAGAAATCAAAATTGTATCCCAACTATGTGGCATTATTGTGTGATATCATTGATGCAGAGCCTACCAGCTATGAAGAAGTTGCAGGAAAGAAATAATGGAAGGATAACATGGTCGATGAATACCAATCAATAGTGAAGAATGTGTAATATACTAGATATAAAAAGTATGCAAAACATAAATAAAATGCTAGAAATGACAGGATAACAATAATATAACTAGAACAATCACCACAATAACACTGAAATGATATAAGAATAACAACAAAAATAACACTTTGATTCTGAGAGCAATGTTCATTGGCCTCTTCGAGGGGGCAACCTCCAATCGAGTAGAGCTCTATTACAATAATATCCAAGATAGGGTTATCATACCCTCGACTCCTTTTTATACTAAATATGTCTATCAAAAGAAGCATCTAGAATAAGATCATTCTAGAAGTGGAAGCTTCTATTAGGTCTTCATACATTCGACTTATTATATTTTATTGCAAGGCCTTATTAAAATTGACCTTTATTACATCTGAATATATTGTTCTACCTATGTGTGGGTTAGGACCCTAACATGTCCTCCCCCTTAAAAACAACCTTGTCCTCAAGGCTTGAGATGTGGAAATTGCTACATAATGGTAGTTGGTTACCAAGTGGCATCTGTTGGAGTTGTATCTTTCCACTAGACTAACACTTCCTTGATAGTTCTCTGACACAGGCGACGCTCACGCTGGTCCAAAACTGCTTGTGGCTATAGCCAAATGGATCCTTCTTCGACTAACTCGGGAAGGTTGGTTTGAATTTGGCACTTAGTTCCAATCACCTTCTTTAAGCATGAAACATGAAAAATAGGATGCAGCTTCGAATGACTGGGAAAAGCTAAATTATAGGGCACCTGTCCCACACACTTGAAAATGGTATAACGACCATAAAATTTGGGTGCTAGCTTCTAACAATGCTCGGCCTTGAGGGAATTTTTCTTGTAAGGTTGCAGTCGAAGAAACACCTGATCCCTTTCTGCAAACTGACATTCAAAGCGACCTTGATCTGCTTGTTGCTTCATGCGATTCTGTGCCATGACCAAATTCTCTTTGAGGGTACGGAGAATAGCCTCTCGAACTGTAAGTTTTTGGTCAACTGCTTGGACCTTCAAGACACCAGGTAAGTATGAGAGAACACAAGGTGGCTTATGTCCATATACCGCTTCAAAAGGAGTCATGCATGTAGTTGTATGGTATGAAGTGTTGTACCACCATTCAGCTAGGGGTAACCATTGAGCCCACTGATTTTTCTTTTCCAAGGAAAAACACCTCAAATATGTTTCCAAACACTTGTTGACAACTTTCGTTTGACCATCAGTCTGGGGATGATAAGTTGTAATGAGATGTAATTGGGTGCCTTGTAGCTTGAATAGTTCTTGCCAAAAATTGCTTGTGAAAGTTGGGTCGCGATCATAAACAATAGAGTGTGGCATACCATGAAGCTTGAAGACCTGATCCATGAAAATTTGAGAAAACGTGGATGTTGTAAATGGGTGTGGAAGAGCGTAGAAATGAGCATACTTGGAAAGGCGATCAACAACCACCATGATGATTGATTTATTTCTCGATTTGGGTAAGCCTGTAATAAAATCCATAGAGATATCCCTCCAAATAGTAGGTGGAATCGAAAGCGGTTGTAGTGTGCCCAAAGATTTGACTGTTTCTCCCTTGTTGTGTTGACACACATCACATTCAGTGAAAAAATTACAAATGTCATGTTTCATACCATCCCAGAAAAAAGAACGTTTGACCCTATCATAGGTTTTGGTGAACTCGGAGTGCCCCGCTGTGGGTGTAGCATGAAGCTCAGAAAGTACCGTGGATTTAAGCTTTGATTGTTTACTTAAATACAAACAACATGTGTATTGAAGCTCATCATGGAGCCAAGAGTACCCTGGGGAAGTTGGAGCATTGGACTGCAATTGTTGGATCAGATGCGAACTTTTGGGATCTTGTAGCCATTCCTGGCGAACGACTTGGAGCCAGTCTAGTATAATGAAGGAAAGAGAAAAAAGGGATCTTTTGTTTTCATATTTTTGGGAAAGTGCATCCGCAACCACATTGTATTTGTCTTTCTTGTATAGGATCTCATAATCATATCCAACGAGCTTAGTCACCCATTTTTATTGCTCCGGGGAGGAAATGTGTTGTTCCAAAAAATACTTGAGGCTTTGATGGTCTGTCTTAATTTGGAAGTGTTGCCCCAATAGATAAGGGCACCACAGATCAATGGCATGCATAATAGCCAACATTTTCTTTTCATAGATTGATTTGCCCAGATTTCTTTCAGATAGTTGCTTGCTGGTAAAGGCCAAAGGCCGACCCTCTTGCATAAGGACAACACCAATTCTTTTCCTTGAAGCATCACATTCCAAGACAAAGGTCTTTGTGAAATTAGGAAGGGCCAGGACTGGAGTGGTGCACATGGCCATATTCAAGGTTTGAAAAGCTTGAGAAGCGGTTGGAGTCCAAGTGAAAGAGTTCTTTTTTAGGAGAGTTGTGAGAGGTGCTGCAATCTTTCCATAATTCTTAACAAACTTGCGATAATAACCTGTTAAGACCAAAAATCCATGCAATCTTTTGAGAGTCTTTGGGTGAGGTCAGTCTTGCATAGCTTCAATATTTTTAGGATCCACCCTGGCGTCATCCTTGCCAACCAGATGACCCAAGTACTCTACTTCTGAGGTGCCAAAAGCACATTTAGACTGTTTCAGGAAAAGTTGGTGTTGAGAGAGTAGATGGAGAACTCGATCCACATGAGAAAGATGGTCTATCCAGGTTTTTCTATAGATGAGGATATCATTAAAGAAAACTAAGAAAAAATGACATAGAAAAGGAAGGAAGACATGATTCATGAGGCTTTGGAAGGTGGAGGGGGCATTACACAAGCCAAAGGGCATGACCAAAAACTCGTAGTGGCCCTCATGAGTTCTAAAGGTAGTCTTGTGAATGTCTGCCTATTTCATACGTATCTGGTGGTAGCTCGAACGAAGATCAAGTTTAGTAAATAATTGGGTGCCACTCAATTCATCCAGGAGGTCATCAATGACAGGAATGGGAAATTTGTCTTTAATGGTAAATTTGTTGAGGGCACAGAAGTCTGGACACATTCTCTAAGAACCTTCTTTGTTCATGACCATGACCACAAGAGAAGAGTAGGGGCTCATACTAGGGAGGATAACACCTGCATTAAGGAGTTCCTGGACCATTTTCTTAATTTCATTTTTTTGGGAAAAGGGGTGACGATACAGACGGATATTGGGAGGAAGGCTTCCAGGTACAAGGGGAATGGAATGATCATGAACACCATAGGAAGGAGGGAGTCCTTAGGGAGTGGAAAATACCACTTGATGTTTATAAATGATGGCTTGGAGGTCTTGCGGTGCCAAGGGTGTCTCTGTTTCTTGTATGGCATGGAGTTGGGCAATAACACCAGAATGACCTTTTTGGAGAAGTTTTTCCATGCAATGGAAACTAATGATCTCAGGTGAACCAACGATGATGCCTTGGAACTTATATTGGTGTCCCTCCTGGTCGAATTGCATGGTTAATTCCTTAAAATCCATGAGAATGGGACCCAAAGTCCTTAGCCAGTCTGCACCCAACACAATGTCACAACCGCCCATGTCGATAGAAAAAATATGATATTTCAGGTGGTAGTCACCAATTTGGAGACACACATTTTCACAACACCCTCCACATTTCATGGAGCCACCATTGGCCATCATGATTTGGAAATTATTGACGGCATGGATGTAGCAACGAGTTTCTTGGTAAATGCGACAATGAATAAAATTATGGGTGCTTACACTAACAACCAGAATGATGACCTTCTGATGCTTGATGTAACCGATTAGCTTGAGGGTTTGGGGAGCAGATAAGCTAGTGAGAGCATTGAGGGAAATGACCGGTTCTACTTCAGGAGGGTCTGAGGGAGGGGTTATGTCAGTGGTTTCAGGTGACTGAGAAACAAGGCGAGTTTCAACATCCTCTTCCGAAATATCCTCAGAGATGGCCATAAAAATCTTTTGTTCATTACACTTGTGGCCCGAGAAATATTTGTCATCACAATTATAACAAAGGCCTTTGAGTTAGCATTTAGCCATTTCAGCCCTAGTCAATTTTTGGATCTTTAGTGGAGTGAAGGGAGTATTGGGATTTACTGGTTTAGGGCGAGGGATAAAGGAGGGTTTCCATTTTTGAGAAGATACAACTTGTTGTGCTTCTTTATCTCTTTTAGTAGCCTCCAGCCAAATCTGAGGCCAAGCCATGAGGACATGGGCCCGAATATCATCCTTGAGGCCAATGATAAAACACTCTCAGAAAAATGCATCAAACATGCCCTCTGTCCGAAAATCTAGGCACTCAAAGGCAGCTATAAAGTCTTCCACTGTTCCTGATTGTTTCAACTTTGTCAAATGTCCCAAATGGTTGATGTCAGTGTCAAAGCGTTCATAAAGCTCTGTCACAAAGTGTGTCCAAGCAATATACCCTTGACGGGAAGTTTTTCTCCATTGCCACCATTGCCAACGTTCTTGATCTAGATGGAGAACACCATACCAGAGTTTTGTCAAGTCATCTGTAATGTCGTATAAAGAGAAATAATGTTCCATTTGGGTTACCCAACCAGTGGGGTCCAATCCATCAAATTTGGTCACATCCACCCGTGGAAGACGTAGGCCACATTGAAAGTGATGGTGCTGAAAGTTATGGGAATGAGAGGAATGTTCACCTTCAATATGTGGAGGTGAGCCAGAGGAAGGGTTATCTATAGGGATATGCAGCTTGGTGCAGAGTGTCGAAAAGACAGATTCAAGTTGGGTGTTTAGGTCTTGTTTGATTTACTCCATTGAGGACTGCATGGTTATATTTATGGCGACAACATTGACACTGAGTTGTTTCACTTCTTGTTGGGTCTTGGTGAGACTAGATTGCAAGGTATTGAAGCGAGTTTCCAAGTCTTGGCTACGGGTATGGGCCATGAGGACGAGGGAACCGAAAAGGGGCGGGTGGGGTCAAATTTTTTTCCGAAAAATGATATGTATGAATGTGATAAGGGTGAAGAGATGAATCCAATGGAATAGGTCTCAAATAATGGTGAAAATATTTCCAGATTTTTTTTTAATTTTTTTTTACACCTGTGGAGTTATACTCCAATATGAAGAATACTGCAGTGATGAAATGCCCAAATTCTTAACTAGGAAGAAATGTGTACTTACTTGGCAACTCGAACACAGTTGCGTGACAATAGATCTTGTCTATTTTAATTTGTTTATGTTTATGTCCCCAAGGGTTAGGTATTCAAGGGTTCTACAGACAAGGGTTTGTCCTGTGCTATAGCAGCTCAGGGATGATTTTAGGGGCTAAATTTCGGTCATGGGCTAATTTTCCATGGGTTTTCCCAAAAAAATATTTGCTATT
>ML780297.1:43267-62454 GCA_009831015.1 Picea engelmannii | reverse complement strand
TTGTGCATGGTTAATTTTTGTGTGCATAATATTCTTGCATTGATGTGGATTGAATGCATACTTAGGATGGGAAAGATTTAGTTGAAGGCACATACTAGAAGAAGAAGAGGAACCCTTTTATTGGCTTCATTTTTTTAGGAGTTTCCACCTTTTGAAAATGGTCTTCCTACTTGGGAAACAATCTCTTTTCATAATGGGAATTTGTATGGTCTGAATAGGGTTACTTTTATTGGTGCTAGTTTTTATGACTTGATTGATGATGGACCTGCAAAGTGAACCCTGGAATATGATTTAGTCATGGAATATTCTTGGACATGTATATTTAGATTGTGATATTTTTTTAAACATGAAAAAACATGTATTTATGTATGGATTGTTTTATGGATAATTTATATGTTGAACATTTTATTATTATATACATAAAGATTATGAAATCATATGATGAATGGAAAATATGTATTTAATTAAGCTCCAAGATTTATTTTGCTTGTCAATGCTTGGGGTAAATTCACACTAGTAGGTAGGAACCCTTAGTATGCCTAGGACCCATGTCTTATTTGATCATTTGACCTACAAATTCTTTTTCCAAAATTAAATACTCCAGAAAAATTATTTCTAGAGGAAAATCAAGAGGCAAGGTGATCTTTGACCTCCTCACTCACATTTCTATAAAAGAGGAGGAAGAGTACTTGATCAGAAGAGGAGGAAGAATACTTGATCAGAAGAGGAGGAGAGGAATGGGTATAGGTTTGTTTTGAAATTGTATATCTATAATTCATTCTTTCAACCCTCTAATAGCCCAACAGTGCTAGCAATGGCTGGTAGGATACAATCAGAGGTACAAAATTAATTGTGAAAAGAATAGTTGCTTCCCTAAAGAGGTAATTTCTACTTATGTGTTTCATGAACGATCTTCCATACAAAGGTATTTAAGACTAACATTGTCATGAATGTAGATCCTTATAGACAATCTGAATGTGGAGTAGCACAACTTCATGTTGTTTGGGTATTCACCTCGTTTGGATTTGGAATGTTGTAAATGACACATGGTCTAAGAAACCTCCTATTTACAGTGGCCAAACAATTTTTATTTTTTTTTAACAAAAACTGGGCAAAAATTATATTAAAAAAACTGCGAAGATACGCAGACGATGTACATAGTCTGTGTTACAGAATTTGCAAAATTCAAAAATTACCCCCCCTGAATTCTTCGAGAAGAAAATGAAGAACAGGGGTATTTCTTACTAAAATGCTAAAGCCTACTTGATTTTCTATGGTGAAAACCATGCAAAATCTTCCTAGTAACAACATAAAAAAACATTGCATACACTTCGATTTTGGAAGTGTCCGGTGCCGGGAATTCTACCTCTGCCAAAGGCCGCAGGTTGAGGTCCAGGTTCGGGCGTGGTCCAGGCGAGGAGGCCTCATCAGAAATTTAAATGTAGTTGGTTGCAGGCGATGCTGGTCCAACTACCATTTGGAGTTCCTCGATCTGCTACCTCAGAGCTTCGCACTCATCTCTATTTCTCTGTTTTTCACTCCTGTGTTGGATGGTAATCTCTATGATGGAGAGAACTTGTGAAGAAAGTGCTCTGAGATGTAATTGAAGTGTTTGAACTATGTCTACCAGCTCGTCGTGTTCCTCTCCTGAGACAATTCTTTGTGGTTGCCTACTCATCTTTCTTATAATCCTTATTCTATCCGGCTGTAAAACATAGATAGCAGTGCACTTATGAGGTGTGGACGCTACTTTGTTCTTTTTAGGAATGAGAATACCAACAAAATGAGTCGCTCTTGTTATGATATGTGCCATCACCCTCGAATGATTCAAAGAACTTAACCAGTTTCCCATGCTTTTCCACGAGTTGTGGCCATGATCACCTTTGATGTTGGGATCCTTCATCTCGCCTAAATTTAATGTGTTGTACTCTTCGTGCGTCATGTTGAATAGGTTCATGTCACTCCAGTATTCTCTTCCACGCTCATGAGATGCCAAAGGTACTGCGATAAGACTTCCCAAGTTGGGGGAGGGAGAGATATGAAGCCACTGGATGTGTGCAGAGGTGAGGTAGTGGGTGCTTATGTGTTGAGAGGTGAGGTGGGGTAGGTGGTGGGGACTGTAGATCCACATGCTGAGGTGAGAGGGAGGGTAGTTAGGTGTCTAGGCAAGGGCGTTGGATTGAAACGTGACCCAAACCATGACCCTTTCGCCACTGTGGCCCAGACGACAGTGGCCAGGGGAGCAAAATTCCATGTGTCAAATTTCATGGTATGGGTGAGTGGAGAGATAACCCATTAACCACTAGCATGCCTTGCTCCAGTTCAATTTCCAGGTTAGCTTGAGCATCGGCCAATTGATTATTTCATCGGAGGCCATGGTAAAAGGAGATGTTGTGGAAGAGAGTGTGAATTGTCGAGATTCTTTGGAGAATGGCTCTTAAATGGAGATTTGGAGGGTGGGACACTTTGTGTACATTCCCTATGATTATCTTGGAATCCCTAATCACCGAAAGGGAGTGTATGTTCCTTCTTTTGGAGAGAAGAAGACCTTGGTACAATGCATATGCTTCATCTTGATTATTGGTAGCTATGCCTAGATTGTAATGGAAAGAGAGAACTTGGTTTCCTCATGGGAAAATGATGACCCCTCCCACTCCTGCCACCTCGGGGTTTCCCTTTGAAGCTCCATCAAAGTAAAGAGTGTTAGTTTGATTTTCATTTCACCAGCACAGGTAGTCAAAGTCATCATGAAGCTGCCAGGAGTATCTGGTGGGGTAAGGGGAAGGAGTTGTGGACAAAATGTAGGGGAAAAAAGAGAAAATTCAGTCAGATTCTAAGGTGGAGTTGGGGGTGAAGGAGAGACATTTGAGCTTAGAAAGGAAAAATTCAGCTAGGAGAGAAACAAATTTTTTAGCTACGAGATCTGGGGGAGAACGAAGGTTGGAGAAGATAATTCGATTTCTGGCTAGCCAAATTTTCTAGCAGATGTATTTGGGTAAAGATTTATACACTGCTTTGAAAAGAGGGTTATTTTTGCAGGTGCCCCGATATAGGGAGGGCCATTCTGAAAAGAGTTCTCTGGGTTGGGCCGACCATCTAATTCTTGAGTGGAGGTTTTGCAAAGTTGTTTTCCACACCATGATAGTGAAGGGACAAAGTAGAAATATTGTTGAGAGGTTTCCATTGCTTTGCCACAAAGTTCACACCTTAAGGGCCCATGGATGTTTCTTTTAAGTAGATTTTCTCCTGTTAGCAAATTGCCATGTGCCAATATCCAGCAAAAGGAATTTACCTTGGGTGGGTTGTCATTATTCCAAATAAAGTTCCACAGTTTATCTTTAGGGGGGGGGATTCAGTTGTGAGAGTAGTTGGGAGTAACCTTGATTTACAGAGTAGTTTCCATTCCCCCAGTGGCTAGACAAATTACTAGAACTTGGATCATCAATTGTCTAAAAAAAAACACTTTTATCAATAAATAAGTCTATCTGGCCATACCTGCAATTTTTTTCTATGTATTATAGATAATATATAGCCTTTGTTTTAGTTCTCTAAGAATGATTTGATTTTCCTTATTTCCCAAGACACCATGTTTACAGTGCTCTACATCAACATGGATAGCTCCATTGGTAGATTTCACACATTTCCAAATTTTGGAAATTACCATGAATTTTTATTTTCTTCTCAACAATGAAACCATGTGCCCTCGGGACATAAGAGGCTAGGTAAATTTTTTATTACCTTCCTATTTTCATTTTCATCCAATCAAAATTTTAATTTAGCTTGAAATTTGACATTTTTTTACAATTGTTTTCCCAATTTTGCATGGTACGCGTGAACGCTCTAGCTCGCCCTGACGCAGTGCTTACTATGTTGAATTTATAGTGATCACCACCATTGGTGCATCTCATATATATGTACTCACTAGTGTCATTCAAGCAAGAGCACCACGATAAGTTACAGAAACAAAGCGGTGTGTCCGTTGGAATGCCCCGCAACCGATGCATAATTGGCTTCTACCTGCACCGATACACTTTGCTTAACTAACGACACTGCTAAATTAATGATTTATAAAATTTGACATAGCGGTGCAACCATTTTAACCCAATGCACTGGTAATGTATATGTAAACACACTGGGACATATACTTCCCGAATTAGCATAGTGGGGTGTCTCATTGGATGCCTTGTTCCCAATGCTCTATCCTTTACAATGCACTGTGGAACAAAACGTTGGTGCTCCACTATCATAATGGTATTAGTGCATTGATAGTAACACATCACACCACTTCAACTACAATAATGAAGTTTAACTTAACTGTGCCCCATCATTCCAACAAACGCATTGATGTTGTAAAGACAATGACACCAGGGTGAATTTGTAATAACCAATTAAAGCGGTGTGACTTAGTAGGAGCATTGTTGAAATCTGTGGTGGTGCATCAATAGTCGTAGCATACTAGTGCATAAATTTTAAACATACGCGCTGAGACATGGTTTGAAAAATAAACAACACGGTTCATCTTCTGTAAGGCCCCATTAATGGTGTGTTAGTAATACAAGGCACTCGTCGACATCATGTTGGTTCTCTAGTAGACTTGGTGCACCAATGCTTTCAGTTTAACAAAGGGAACCATGAATTTTCACACCATAAGTTTTAGCGTCGCATTGCATATTTGTTAATTAAATGAATCAACGTTGTTATAAGCATTGAACTGACATGGTTAAAAGCATTGAACCAGTGTGAAGCATCCTATGAGACACACAATTGGGAGGTGTTGTTGTTTTGATATAACGCATCGACGTCAGACCGTATCTATTGTTTATAGCTCACCGATTGCTTTTAAATATTTTTTTGCAAAAAAAAAAATGGATTTTTTAAAATATACGTCATATATATATGTATTTGTTTGATAATTTCAATTTGTTTTATCTATATACATGTGCCTAGAAATATTTTTATGTGAATCAGAAATGATGATGACTAGAGGAGGAGGAGGAGGAGGAGTGACAACAGGTCGAGACACACACATTTGTGCATGAGTGGGAGGCCAGGGAGAGGGAGAGGGACTTGTTCCCCCACCCTCTTTCACATCGGACAGAGGACCTTTTGATGGATATTGGCCTCCTGAAGTTTTATTAGGAGGGTACATCCCTTAGGGGGAACTCTTTGTTGTTACAGTAGTTGATCTGTCATTGGCATCATTCGAGATAAGGGTTCAAGGTTGGTCCCGATCTATGGTATCATCCCACAAAGGTGGATGTCTATTTCATCATTGGGTTGTCTAGGAGGGGGGAGTATTTTCCCCATTTCCCTACACTACCGCCTAGTTTTGTAGGAGATACCCAACTGGCATATGTGTAGAGATATGTTGGTTCACATGTTCATTCGAATTTGGAGTTCCAGGTTCATGGTTTTCAAGCGTAGATAACTTCATTTCAGAGACATGACGTTAGGTTCCTGTGTTTTATGCTCTCAGCACGGTCACATTATAGCTCTGATGGGAAATGCATTAGTTTCTCTATGTTGTATCATGTAGATATTTTATTGCAAAGGCCCCGATTGATTAGGTGGGCAGATGGTTTTTTGAGACAATTTTGTCATGCATTAGATCTTTGTCACGTTGTTTTGTCTGAGATGAGTTTCTTCACATTTGTGTCAGAGTTGTATACACTATTTTTCAAGAGGGTTCATGTCACTCATCCAGAAGTACCTCGCTTTCCTACTAGGCCTATTTTTTATGCATGTATGCACATGTGGGGGCAGTTGATTCCCAAGAGGGTCCACTGTGAGTTTTCCATTACTTTGGTGGGTAGGGTGGTATTTGATTTATTGTCTAGTGAGGACAATATTGTCCTCGATATTGTAGAGTACCCGTACGTGGGGATGGATTGGAGAGCATGTACAAACATCCAATTTACAACAGAGGATCCAGTAGATGAGAGAGGCAATATTATCATTATTTTTTTATTATTTTGTTTGCACATTTTTATGTCTTATTTAATTCACATGTAATTTATTGTAACATTTTGTTTCAATTTTCTTATTATTATTATCTATTGTTTTGCATATATTGGCACATATATTAGGGATGCGCCTCAACAATGTGAGGATGAGGTGATGGAGGAAACAGAGGACCAACCACTAGTAGTACAAAGACCCCACATGCCACACAGACTGGATATGAGAGTTTGACTAGAGGTGATGGATTGGCTATGTTGTGTCATGACTAGTTACAGAGTGGTACGCGTACCCATTAGAGACACATTACAGGAAAATGCATTTTCCTCATGACATGACGATGTTGATGCGTCATATTTTTGGTTTCGTCAACCTCATCGAGACATTGAAAGGTGTTTTTCATGATCCCACTACATCCATCTCATCAATAGAGCCATCCACATCCTCTACTCCACCACATGGTCCTCCTCCTCCTCCTTATTCTCCTCCACATGAGTTGACTGCACCATATACTGATATTGTTGCTTCCCATCCACATGTGTCTGAACCTACATCCACATTTGAACCTCATTATCCTCCTCCTACTTCCCCTCAACATGTTTATGAACCCACATCCACGTCTGATCCTCTTCCTCCTCCTCTTCTTTCTTCTCCTTCACATGCATCACCATATTCTACTGATCCTCCCCCTCCTCCTCCACTCATTTCACCATCCACCGATCATTGTCTTTATCCTAGTCCACATGTGTCATCATCCACCGATTCCCCCTCCTCCTCCTCCTCCTCCTTCACATGTGTCACAAGATTTTGATACTTTGGACACTATATTCACATTGGGTATTGTTGCACATATTCAGGATATTGATATAGAGACACTTGATAGTGCACTTTTGTCGACATTTATTTCTGAGATAGTTTCTCTTGATAGAGGCTCTACCTCTAGTAGTAAAGACACTAATGCACCTAGCTCTAGTGGTGGACCTAGCTAGTAGTGGTACTGAATGTCATTTATATTGATTGTTTTATATTTGACTTGAGATCTATTTATGACATGTTTATTGCAGATTTTGTTGAGATGTATGTTTGACATGTATATTCATATGTATATTGCTCATGTATATTATGTTTTTCATATAATGTTGTGGTTTTTTTTTTTGTTTGATTTATTAAATGTATTATGAGTACGTTAATGATGAACATTGTTAATGATTTATCTATTTTTAAGTGAAATTTGATATGTATCACTCATTTAAATTTACAGTTGTCATATAATATTTAACTTTACTTTTATGAAAGTGTTTAATTTGGATTGTGATTGCAAAATGTTATAACCATTAATGTCATATAATGTTTAATTGTTGTTCAAGGTGAATTGTTTGTTGTCCAAAAAGATACAATATGTTGATTAAATGTGTTTAGAAACACAATTACTTAAATATCATGAGTGAAATGATTGTGATTTGAATATTTATGTCTTTTTCATATATTATAATAATAACATTATAACATAATTATTCACTAATAATAATGATGATGATGTAATAATAATGTTATTTTTTTAATGTTTATTATTCAAAGATTACAAGACAAAGTTATAATATAATTGTTTACTAAAATACAATTATTGTATTTTATTAATATTTAATTTTTCCAAAGATTTTATTAATTGATATTATCCAACAATTATAATATATGAAATTTATTCAATTAAATTTAAAATAATAAATATAGAGAATAATAATACATTTTGATCTATACACTTTCAATGAAATGGTTTCACAACTTTTTACTTTAATACAAACTTTATGAATCTTCTATTAAAAAATGATATCACCCAACATTTTATAATTAGTATTTTAAGAATTAGTAAAATTGGCAAAGGTTTCTATACTTTTAGATAAGTATGGATCATTAAAAATTTTCTTAATTCTCACTAGTCTCTAGAAAAATAAACTTTTAGAATTTCCATGTCCTTCCTATATTGACACTTATTTCAAGGAGAATGCAAAAATAATGAATAATATAAGTTTATATGATTATAAAACTAAAAGATGGAGTGGAATAAGTGAAGGCCTTGACAATTGCACTATTTAAGGTGGGGAATGCCATCAAAGTTGGTAATGCCAACACCATAGGTACTGTAGATGTTGCACGGAGTTATTTTGTTGGAATTGTCCTTAGAAGTTCCATCAAAGTATATATTTATTTGAATTTTGATTTTCTCAAACAATAAAAATTTGGAGGTTTGAATATTTTTTAGTATCTTCATTTTTTGTTAAATAAAATATAATTTAAATTAGATCTTTACTATTGTACACCACCAATTGTGTGATGTCTCAATAAATTCTTAGTATTTCAAAGGCAACATAAACATATTTTAATACAATAGAATTCATAAATTTTCTATAATAAACAACAAATATGACAATAAAACTATATCAATATCACATATTATGCATGTACGTCTATTTAATGTATTTTCAATATGGTGGTTGTAAATGGTTGTTAACTTTTCATATCCAACATAATTATAAAATGAAGAAAAAAAACATAATTGTCCATTATAGATACCCATAATAAAATGACACATACACAATATAAATTTCCAAAAACATCATTTGCAAATCAGTTTTGTTGCCATCACCCTCATTATCTTCCCCACTTGGCATTGTTGTGAGACAATTGGCTTCAATTGATGGATAGTTGGTATGGATTGTTGGTTTTCATTGATGTCAACCATTGGAGAGTGATATTGTAGATTGATGTCAACCCTTAGTGATTGATGTCAACCCTTGGAGAAAGTCCGGTAGAGAATTTCGATAGCACAAAGGTTTGGGTAACAGACCCAAGGTTGTTTCATGTATAATGGTATGTGTTTTAATATATTTGAAGGTAAGACTATTCTATGTGGATAGTACGTGTCATTCCATTTCTGGTGGTATGTGGAATGCCACATAACTCCTCACGGTTAGATAGTTATGGCCATGAGAAGTTGGAGAACCCAGGTTTGGGTAATGGACCCAAGTTTGTTTGATGGATAATGGTATGAGTTTTGATATATTTGAAGGCAAGACTATTTTATATGGATAGTGCATGTCATGCCATTTCTAGTGGTATGTGGAATGTGGAATGTCACATAACTCCTCACGATTTGAGAGTTATGGCCTTACGAAGTTGGAGGACCCTCATATGTTGGCTTGAAGCCCCAAAAGGTCAAAGAAGTCAAAGAGCTTGCAAAAAAGAAATTATTATTTAAATGATAAATTCAAGTGACAAAGTCAAGAAGGATTATTTAAATAATTAAGTGAAGTGACAAAATGAAAGAAGATTATTTAAATGATAAAGTGAGGTGACAAAGTAAAGGAGGAATATTTAAATGATAAAGTAAAGGAGAAATTTCTAATTATGGAAAGTGGTTAACCCTAAAAATGAGGAAAATAGGTTAAGTGACCTCTAAATGGGTTAAGTGACCTAGAAGACGCTTCTAAGGAAGATATTTGGAGAGTATAAATAAGAGGCAAGGCTCTCTCAATTTAATATCACACTTGAGCATATTGAATATCTATAGGTGACTGAGGTAACCAAAGGATATCTAAGCCTAAATTCAGAGGGAAGGTGAAGAAAATAAGGTCGGAATTCAAGGGAGGATGAATTATTTTGATAATGTTTTCTAAGGTATGTTATTTACAGGTCATCTCACCATTTTCACAATAAATTTATTTCTAAAATGATTCAGATCATGACATTAATAGGCCATTGAGGAAACATATCCAAGTATCTGTGGTAATAATTTCATCTTGTGGGTCGTTGTACTTTTGGAGTTACACTCCGTGGAAAATAGGGTTTGTGGCTAGTCCTGAAACTAGTCTAAAACAGGTGTTTCAGGTAAAAACATCATAACTTCTTCATAACAGATCCAAATTCAGTAAGACCAAATGTGTTGGTTAGAGTACAGTCTGCAGTATTCTGTGTAACATATTTAGATCCATTCAACAAATATTCTGTGCAGGGTACACTCTACAAGGTATCTCTCTAGAATAATCTATAATTCAACAAGATATGCCATTTTTGCTATAACTCCTTTTCTGAGAGGTTCCAAGTAGTGACACTTGGAGGAATTGCATAAAAAAAACTGAAGAATATTGTGTACTATTTTCATATATTAATTCATTACAGGTACATAGTTATGATTATTTCAAGTTAGGGTTGTTGACTAATCTCAAACTAGTCATGTGAGACTAAAGAAAAGGTTGATGAAAATGCTAGTCTCTTGTTGTGAAAGTTAAGAAAGGTTTGTAGGTATGTGATCATATACATCGAGTCTATTACAGAGTTACAAATCATATTTGTATGATGAAATTGATGAGCGATTTTGGTTAAGACACATGTTGGGTACATGGTTGAGACAAGTAGTTGATGAGTTGGCACATACATGAGGTGTATAGTTGATGATGTTGGTACATCTTGACGAGTCATAGTTGATGAATAGTTGATACATGATTGGTACATACTTGGTACATGGTTGGAGGCACTTGTTAGTAGTATTGTTGACACATGGTTTATGGATGTTGTAGCATACTTGTATTGGTATATTATTAGAAGCACATATTGATATTGGTGATGATTATGAGTTGTTGTGTTATGGTTGGTTGATGCACATCTTTGAGAGTTGTCTTGGTGATTATATCTGATTTGGTTGATAAGGTTGATGAGATAGGTTGTTGTGATAGGTTGTTTGGACAGGTTGTTGTGACGGGTTATTTGTACAGGTTTGGTGCATGGTTGATGCACTTGTTCATGGTACATGTTTTGTATAGGTTTGGTGCATGGTTGATGCACTTGTTCATGGTATAGGTTTTGTACAGGTTTGGTGCATGTTTGATGCACTTGTTTATGGTACATGTTGATTACAGGTTGATTGGTACAAGTTTACAGTAGTATATCTCACAGTGATTGTGCGACAGTGGTTCCATCATTCTACTTATACGTCAGGTCAGTTGGACGAGGCAAGGACAAGTGGTTGTAGCCACCTTCTGGTTGTAGTTGGAGAACATAGGGGGTTGTAGCCTCTTTATGGTTGTAGCCAAAGAATTGGGGAGTTGGATCTTCCCTCGGGTTGTAGCCTGAGAAACTAGGGGGTTGGAGCCTCCTTCCAGTTGCAGTTGGGAAAAAATGGAAGTTGGTGCTTCCAATGAATGTAATTCTTCAAGACATATATGAAAAAACATTATGTGGTTTTCTCTCTCTTTGGGTTTCCACGTAAAACACTGGTGTACTTTGTATGTGTATGATTGTTCATTTGTTCATTTCTTATTTACTCTGTAGTTATTGGATGATAATGCTAAATTGATATAACACTTGGATTATATGGTTAAAAAGGATTACATTTCTCTATTACTGATTCACCCCCCTCTCACTAAACCAACAATTGGTATCAGAGATAGTTCCTTCAGGAAACAATTTAACCACTGGAAGGAGATCATGGATTATTCTAAGAATGGAGTACCAATGTTTAATGGTCATAATGGTTTTAATTATGAGATGTGGAGCATAAGGATAGAAGTATTTTTACAGGCACAGGGACATTATATTTTTCTATCAGTTGTTACAGGATATGATAGTTCAAAAAGGGCAAAGACTACATCGAAGGAATTGAGGAAGAATTAAAAACTAGCAATGGATTTCATCTGGGAAGGATTACCTAATCCGGTAAGAGAAAAGGTTGGTAAATGTTCAACAACAAAATAACTTTGGGATAAGTTACATGACATATATTATTCACCCATCACAGATTCAGAAAATGTCAAAGAAGATGCAGATACAAATCAAGAAGAATTATGTTCACCATGTCAAGCAGATTCAAAAGATGAAGATTACATAATCACCAGAGGTATGTTGTTTTGTTGTAATTGTGAAATTTTATGGACATCTTGAAATAGAATGCCATGAAGGAAATGAATCAGACAAACTAATTGAAAAGGAAGACAATTATGAAGAAGAATTGATTAGTGTTTTAGATGAACTAAGAGAAGAAAATAATTCACTCAAGAAAGAATTGATGAAACAAAAGGAAAGTGCTCACATTTTTGAAGAAGTCCAACATGTCATTGAGAACTTAAGAACTTAGCTAGAAGAAGCCAGAAAGATCAAAGAAAATCAAAAGCAGTGTTTGGAAATCAACATAGAAACACATAAGGAAGAAGCATAAATGGGAGAGAAGATATTGACAGATCATTTTAAGGAAAGAACTAACGATTTAAACCAACTTGAGGTAGATTTTGGTCAAGAAGAGAAAGGACTTGAAGAAGAAATAATCACATTAAAAATTCAGCTTGAAGAAGCAAAAAGAACATAAGAAGTCATGAACTCTCAGATAATGAAGAAAGACGAAGAGGTTGAAAATCTTGAAGAAGAAGTTGTCACATTGAGAAGTAAAATCGTCAAGATCAACAAGAATGTTGAAGAGACAAAAACATCCACATCAGTTATAGAGAAAGAAGAGAAGCACTCTAGGTTACTAGAAAAGAAGAATGAAGAAAATAGAAAGATTTATGCATAAGTACTCAAAGGAAGGAATCATGGTCAACCAGAATCTAAGAAAATTATTGAAGATACATCTTCAAGAATACCATCCATGTTCAAGCCACAAAGAAGCTTCAAGCATGATCATGATCAGTCAAGGCAAAAATTTAGAAGGACTACGCCACAAAGAAGATCATTCACTCCCAGGTATGCAAATTTATTTTATGGTCATTGTTTTTATTGTACTAACTTTGGACATAAGATTGCAGATTGTAGGGATTATAAAAGAAATGTTCAAGCAAGAAATGTCTATGTGGTCGCACGTAACATTGAGTGTTACAAATTTCATAACTATGGACACATAGCCAGTGATTGTAGAAGCATGATCAATACTTCCATGAAAGAGAATACTGATATCAGATATAATAAAGTATGGATAAGAAAACATGAAGAACAGGTGAACAAATACTAGGTACCAGATATCGCAATATTGGCAATAAAACGAGATGAAGAAAATTCTACAGAGAAAAATAAAGATGTCAGATACAGAAAGGTTTGGAAAATAACTGAAAGAAAGGAAGGATGGATAAATAAGGAACAAGTTCAAGATATTGTACTTTTAGGAATTGTAATGAAAGATGAATCCAAAAATAGAAAGAAAGAAGTCAGAGCTCAGAGAGATAATGAATCTACCAATGAAGATGATGATGAATACACATCAGAGAAAGAATTGTTCTGAGCCATCAGGCTTAGAGACTCCCAAGTAATATGAATATTAGACATGGGGAGTCTATGCGATAGCTGTGACAGACCAAATAACCATCCTTCAAGAAACTTGTAGATTTTGAGAAGATAGATTCAGAGCAATCAGTTAGCAGAAGTATAATTTGATAGATTAATCAAGACTTCATGATAGTATAGTCATAAATGGGTTAGCATTATGGACATTTGCGCAAGTAGATTCTTGGACAGTATGGACAAAGATGGATTCGTAAGAGCATTTAGTAGGTTTGGACAGATATATGATAGTGGACGAGAGCATGGATTCATAGATTGGTTCAGAGACAAAGTAACATTATCATAATGGATGATAATTACACAGGAAATGGCTCGAACAATGATAATGGATTCCAAATTGATAGATATTTTTTGGACACATGCAGTGCATACATTAGTTCACATTCAAAATAGAGTAATGCTCAGAAACAACAATGACAAAAATCTCTACGAACTATGGAAAGGAAGTGTAGACAACAACCTCTACATCAAGGTAACTCAAGGTAATATTTTATTAATTGAAATTTTTGTTGATGATATTCTTTTGGAAGTACTAATGGCAGGTTAAGCCAGAACTTTTCAAAGGATATGCAGAATGAATTTGAAATGTCATTACTTGGAGAATTATCCTTCTTTTTGGGTCTTCAGATATGTCAAAGAAACCAAGGAATTTCTATTTCTCAAACTAAGTTTATTAGAGAAATGCTAAAGAGGTTCGAAATGGAAGATTGCAAACCAGTTACCACTCCTATGCAAACCAGTTGCAAGTTGAGAAAAAATGATGATTCAAAGTCTACAGACCAGAGGAAATATAGGTCAATGATTGGTAGCTTACTATATGTGACAGCATCTAGACTAGATGTAATGCAGGCAGTTGGACATGTGGCACAATTTCAAGCAGCACCAAAAGAATCACATGTATTAGCAGTGAAGAGGATTTTCAGATATCTCAAAGGAAAAAAAGAGTTTGGATTATGGGATCCAAAAGGAAAGGATCTATCACTTATTGCCTACATAGATGTATATTGGGCAGGTTTCATTGATGATCGATGAAGCACCAGCCAAGCAATGTTCTACTTGGGTGAGTGTTTATTATCTTGGCTAAGAAAGAAAAAATCATCAATATCTTTATCTACATCCGAGGCATAGTATATTATAGCAACAACATGTTGTACACAATTTCTATGGATGAAACAAACTTTGACAGATATACAAGTTGAGTATGATGAGCCCATTCCAATATATTGTGATAATACAAGCGCCACCAGTATCTCAAAAAACCTAGTGATGCACTCCAAGAAGAAGCACATTCAAATCAAGTATCACACAGGTTTTAGAGAAGAACATTAGAGTTGAATATGTGGGAACAAAATAACAAGTGGCATACATCTTTACAAAACCGCTTCCACCAGAAGCCCTTGAGTATCTTTGCCAAAGACTAGGAGTAATTTCTACTCCAAAATGAATGCTTTTGAATGATTATCTTATATGTCTTAGATGTACACGAGGAATCACCATAAATAAGACAAAGGGGGAGAGATTTATCATATGCAAAGGTAAGTTCTTGGAGAGAGAGCATAGAGGCATGTTTACAAGGGGAGCGATTGTCACAAGGGAAGAATGAGCGATATGAATTCAGAGTGATACCCTTTGTCAAAGGGGGAGATATTATTCATATGAAGGGAAAGAGAGTAATCAAAGGATTATAAACACAAATCAAAGGCACATAGATAGGGGGAGCATCCCCAAGGAGAGTTCATTCAGGGGGAGCAACCCCAAAGGGAGGTACGCTTTTCCATTGATGTCAAAGGGGGAGAGATATAAACATTGATAAAGAGTATAAGCATGAATGTTGCCATCAATGTTGGTGTTGCCATCAATGCCAAAGGGGGATATTGTCAGATAGTTGGATTAGGTTGATGGATAGTTGGTATGGATTGTTGGTTGTCATTGATGTCAACCATTGGAGAGTGATATTGTAGATTGATGTCAACCCTTGAAAAGAAAGTCCGGTAGTGAATTCCGGTAGCACAAAGGTTTGGGTAATGGACCCAAGGTCGTTTCATGTATAATGGTATGGGTTTTAATATATTTTAAGGTAAGAATATTCTAGATGGATAGTACATTTCATTCCATTTCTGGTGGTATGTGGAACATCACATAACTCCTCATAGTTAGAGAGTTATGACCATGAGAAGTTGGAGAACCCAGGTTTGGGTAATGGACCCAAGTTTGTTTGATGGATAATGATATGAGTTTTGATATATTTTAAGGAAAGACTATTCTATATGGATAGTACATGTCATGCTATTTATGGTGGTATGTGGAATGCCACATAACTCCTCACAGTTTGAGAGTTATGGCCTTACGAAGTTGGAGGACCCTCATATGTTGGCTTGAAGCCCTAAAAGGTCAAACAAGTCAAAGAGTTTGCAAAGAAGAAATCGTTATTTAAATGATAAAGTCAAGAAGGTTTATTTAAATAATAAAGTGAAGTGACAAAATAAAAAAAATATTATTTAAATGATAAAGTGAGGTGACAGAGTCAAGGAGGAATATTTAAATGATAAAGTAAAGGAGAACTTTCTAATTATGGAAAGTGGTTAACCATAAAAATGAGGAAAATAGGTTAAGTGACCTATAAATGGGTTACGTGACCTAGAAATAGGTTAAGTGATTTAGAAATGGGTTAAGTGACCTAGAAATGGGTTAAGTGACCTAGAAGATGCCTCCAAGGAAGATATTTGGAGAGTATAAATAAGAAGCAAGGATCTCCCATTTTAATATCACACTTGAGAATATTGAATATCTATAGGTGACTGAGCTAACCAAAGGATATATAAGCCAAATTTCAGAGGGAAGTTGAAGAAAAGAAGGTCGAAATTCAACGGAGGATAAATTCTTTTGATGATGCTTTCTAAGGTATGTTATTTACAGGTCATCTCACCATTTTTGCAATACATTTATTTCTAGAATGATTCAGACCGTGAAATTGATAGGCCATTGAGGAAACATATCCAAGTATATGTGGTAAACATTTCAACTTGTGGTCCGTTGTATTTTTGGAGTTACACTCCATGGAAAATAGGGTTTGTGGCTAGTCTTGAAACCAGTCTAAAACAGGTGTTTCGAGTAAAAACGTCATAACTTCTTCATAAAAGATCCAAATTCAGTAAGACTAAATGTGTTGGTTAGAGTAAAATATATAGTATTCTTTTTAACATTTTCATATCCATTCAACAAACATTTTTTGCGGGGAACGCTCTACAAGGTCTCTCTCTAGAATAAGCCATAATTCAACCAGGTATGCCATTTTTTCTATAACTCCTTTTCTAATAGGTTCCAAGTAGTGACACTTGGAGGAATTGCATAAAACAAACTGAAGAACATTGTATACTATTTTCAGATCTTTCTTCATTATAGGTACATAGTTATGATTATTTCAAGTTAGGGTTGTTGACTAATCCCAAACTAGTCATGTGAGACTAAAGAAAGGGTTGATGAAAATGCTAGTCTCTTGTTGTGAAAGTTAAGGAAGGTTTCCAGGTATTTGATCATATACACCAGGTCTATTACAGAGTTACAAATCATATTTGGATGATGAAATTGATGAGGGATTTTGGTTAAGGTACATGTTGGGTACATGGTTGAGACAAGTAGTTGATGAGTTGGGACATACATGAGGTGTATAGTTGATGATGTTGGTACATATTGATGATTCATAGTTGATGATTAGTTGATACATGATTGGTACATACTTGGTAGATGGTTGGAGGCACTTGTTAGTAGTATTTTTGACACATGGTTTATGGATGATGTAGCATACTTGTATTGGTATACTATTAGAAGAACATATTGATCTTGGTGATGATTATGAGTTGTTGTGTTATGGTTGGTTGATGCACATATTTGAGAGTTGTCTTGGTGATTGATCTTGGTGATTAGATCTGATTTGGTTGATAAGATTGATGAGACAGTTTGTTGTGATAGGTTGTTTGGATAGGTTGTTGTGACAAGTTATTTGTACATGTTTGGTGCATGGTTGATGCACTTATTCACGGTACAGGTGTTTTACAAGTTTGGTGCATGGTTGATGCACTTGTTCATGGTACAAGTTTTGTACACGTTTGGTGCATGGTTGATGCACTTGTTCATGGTACAGGTTTTGTACAGGTTGGTGCATGGTTGATGCACTTGTTTATGGTGCAAGTTGATTACAAGTTGATTGGTACAAGTTTACAATAGTATATCTCACAGTGATAGTGTGACAGTGGTTCCATAATTCTACTTATACATCATGACAATTGAATGGGGAAAGGACAGGTGGTTGTAGACACCTTCCAGTTGTAGCCGAAGAATAAAGGGGGTTGTAGCCTCCTTCTGGTTGTAGCCAGAGAATTGGGGAGTTGGAGTTTCCCTCAGGTTGTAGCCTAAGAAACTAGGGGGTTGGAGCATCCTTCCAGTTGCAGCTGGAAAAAAAAAGGAAGTTGGTGCTTCCAATGAATGTAATTCTTCAAGACATATAAGAAAAAACATTATGTGGTTTTCTCCCACTTTGGGTTTCCATGTAAAACAATGGTGTACTATGTATGTGTATGATTGTTCATTTGTTCATTGCTTATTTACTCTGCAGTTATTGGATGATGAAATATATATTATCAACTTCAATGTAAACAATTTCTCTGTACTAAATTGAAAAAATATAAGTGACTTTATCTTTATCAAGCACCTTTTTCCATTTGTATTGAGTAGCTCCCTTTCCCCTTTTCCCTCATCTTGATGGTCGTCCCAAACGATTTCCCCCTCTGTGTCATCAATTTTCTTGATGTACTCACAGGAAAAATAGAATGGCTCGTATACTATGTACCCCTCTACCATAGAGACCTTCGGTTTTTCCCTTTGTCAAACAAACCCCTTCAATTTTTTCATGTACCTCTCTAAGAATAAAATCCAATGACATGAGAGCACCCCAACTAATTCAACCTCATCATGTAGGTGAATTAGAATATGGACTTGCAAGTCCATAAAAATCATGGGTTGTTCCTTCTCAAACATACAAAAAATATTAGTTATCTTTCGATGCCACCATGGAATGTTATCCATATGAATCTGTCTTGATGTGATCCAACATACAAATGTAGATAATTTTGATATGGCATGTCACAAGTCTTGGGCGAAGTCATGGTTCACACAACCATGCATGATCAAAGGATAATGACACTACAAAATAGACACACACATCATTAATTTCCATAAAATTGTGAGTGCATAGTGTATTTTTATCGATGTTAGTATAGAAGAAGAATCATGTATTCAACATACATACCCTTAGAAGGTTCAGATGGTCATGTGATTTTAACCCCAAAAAATTTGCGTCTATAGTGATACAACATCGTAGATTCGACTCATATACAGAAGGTGCCTTCACACCCAATATAACATCATTCACCATAGAAAGATAATATTTCTTCAAAATCCAAAGACATCACCTTATTTAAAATACCAAGAGGGACCGACCTCTCCTCTAGTTTCATTTATTGACCAATGTCTCTTTTTAGTATTCGAAGGAATAAGATCACTCCTGACAACCAATGTGTCGCTTTTATTCCATGATATGTGCCTCTATAAATAAGATGAAACATTTTTTAATATATGCATGGGATCTAGTAAGTGTCCAATATTAATATGCTCCCAGTATGGAAGCTCATAAAATAAAGATTTATTTTTCATCCCAATGGAAATTTTCTCAACATCGGTGTCAAAACGTTTGGGATTATCGAATGTAGGTTCCTCATTTGAATCAAAAAATTATTCCATTTCCTTCTCCTTCTCTGTTTCATATGCCATATTCCAATGTTAAGCCCTAATATTGGGCTCATTAACCCTTAATTGGGGCATATTAGATTAGTAATGTTATTTTATTTATGTCG
>ML780297.1:11129-37165 GCA_009831015.1 Picea engelmannii | reverse complement strand
TGAATCTATTTGGATTTGCATAACTCCTAGCTTACTTCTATGTGAGGCATGCCACCCCTACCACATGGATAATTGTTTGCACCAAAATATTCTTTGAATCCTTGTAATTATAGGTATGTGCCTCAATATATTATGAGGAGGACCATGTTCCTTACCCTTGTTGTTTTATTTATGGTACCTATCATGCCCACATTTTGTACATATGTCTTTGTTCACATACTTTTTTTTGTATAGAATAAAATTATTCAGACATGCATGCCATGATATGTACTCAACACCCAACATTTTCAACATTTTCTTTGCTTCTTTGTAGTTATCAGGAAATATATTATCACTCAAAAGTACCTTGTCTTTGATTAACCTACAATTAATGAGCAATAGAAATTTACACTGTCATTAAGCATGAATAAAATCAACCCTTTTCTTTGTTCATCTCGCGAAAATATTCCTTAAAATTTTAGTGGACTTAATGGTTATTTACCTCAAAATTTTCGATAAGCATGTGTCTTACATACCATACATTTATTTCAAGTTGTACAGTAACATTGTTTTCCCTAGCTGGGTAGACCTTGCAGAGCCCTCTACTGGACCAAATAGAGGGGTAGTGGAAACATATTTCAGGATTTCATAGAAGGTATCTATGACATCATCATCATCCCCTAGTTAATTTTGTTGGAATGCATCTAACAAAATTCCCTCCATGACCTAGGTATCCCTTAAGAAATCATCCATACCAACCTCTATATCATTTCCTTCATCCCCAACATGTGAAGAACTAGTGTTACTGTCAAGGATTTGAATTGGTGACTCAAGACATAGTGGAAATTGAATAGGTGGTTGTTTCAACCATTCTCGATATGCTTCCTCTTTGATCTCTTTTCGTTTAGCACCAAGCTCGTGAATTAACATCATAGTGGGGTGCAATGGTGGATGGTGGATAGGTTACTCATTATCTAAATCCTGATTTTAAAAATATTGAACGTTACAAAGATAATATTACTAACACAATGCTTTTAATATGTTCAAATATTATACCAAACACTTATTAGAAGCATGGAATTTTTTTCCCAATAATAAACATGTAACTAACCCATTTATAAAACAAATGTTGAACTAAGCAATACATTTACATTAGTTCCAATGAAAATCCAAATATACAATTACTTAATCATCTTTTCATTATGCCTTATGAGGTTGTCTACATAAAAGAGATCAAATTCACAGTGTAATACCGTTGACCTAGGTTGGTTTCTGGAAGATGGTATGTTAGGATTGGTAGGCTAAATAAGTTGTCCATGTTCATCAAACATATGCTTGCAATAAATTTATTCTGATAAGAGATTGTGGAATTTTAGGACCACAGGAATATCTTGAGCATCTGAACTCGATCCTTAATATTTATCCTACAAAATTCAATGAACAATTATTAAACTGCACCTGCATACATAACATAAATTCAATGAGATAAATGAATTATCAATAAAATCTAGATGTACTACAATTGACATGAGAGAACTTGAAGGAGTTTCAAAGATAAGAAATGAGATGGAATCTAAATAATTAGCCATTGGATATTATAATTCTTTTATCCTACATTTGAGCCAAAACCATCATCTTGCGTAGCATAGAACAATATAACTTCAAAAATAACTTTGAATAAATTTTATAACTTCACAACACACTTAAAAAATCATTGCTCTTTTCTACAATATCATTGTTTTTTTCCGCCCAGATATACAAGAAATCTCAATCTGGATTTAAAAAATTTGAAATAGTTACGTTTTGGCGCTTCATGTGGTTGTAAGACACTAGGTTCGAATTATCTTGACCAAAAAAACCCTTCAGACACCGGCCCTTTCAGCATCACCTACATGCAAGTGAAGTCTCACTCAAGGTATCTATCGGGGTTGCAAGAACCGAGTTCCTGCAATAGTGACGGAATGGGAGATGGCCATCTTGGTCAATCTCACTTATATGTTCTACACGCATTATTCTATACTTGATATTCTTAGATTAAGTGAATTCAGTTATGCATTATCATGATACTTTAGATTACCACAGAAACCACATATTATAGCATTCATAACCATTGTGAAATAATCATACAAAGAATAATTATAGTCTAGCATGCATCAAGAAAGCATCCATGTTCAATCACATAAAAGAAAAATACACGCAATACTAGTTAATGTGATTCACCCAACTTTTGGCTACGTCCACAACGACTGGCTTCTTTGTTATTCTTTATGCAATTGTCTCAAGATTGCGCACTGCGCTTACAAAGATACATCATGTTATATTTTCCTTCTCCTAGCCTAGTTGTTCTATAGTGCAAGTCTCTCTCTCTCTCTCTCTCTCTCTCTCTCTCTCTCTCTGTCACACACACACACACATCTCCTCAACACTCAGACATAGACTCAATAGTGACTTTTGCAATGCATTCTATCACTCCCTTTCTTGACCAAAATAGAAGAAATAAAAGAGGGGAACAACTAACAACAAGAAACTAGTTCAAAGAATAAAATCTATTCTCCCAACCCATTACATATTTATATATAAATTCTAGGGCTTAAAACCCTACTTTGATCATTTCAAAACCTATTATAATACATGATAACTCAAGTTGACTTGTTGTTCGGGTTGCTTTTCCTTCTTTTCCATCTACATGTTTCTTTTTCACTCTGAATATTGTTCTTCCTACTTTTACATGTCTTTCTAACTTTATCACGTCAGGTTGTTATCCTTCCTTTTCACCTACTTTCTTCTCTTTCTTCGTTATTCTTCTTTATTCTTCTCACTGCACATTGTACTCCCGAATGAGCCTCAACTGTGCACTCCTGAGTTTTCCTTCTTCTTCTACGCACATATTCTATACTTAGTATTTTTCATTAATCTTATTTCCATAATGCATGTCCAACATGCCCCCAACACTCACATGTGGCTTGTCTCATGCCACTTAGGCCTATTACATGCTCCTCCATCCTTGGATGATATTTTGGGAGGCTTCCTTGGCTGTCACAACTTCCCTTATTATAGCTACCTTTTTTTCCACAATCTCTTCGACCCTCTGTGTGATTTGTTCTTTAATATTTTCTTCTAATTCATGTGTTGCTTGTTTCACCTTACCCTATGCAGTGGCCAGTTCTCCTATCACCCTCAATGCTTCTTCTTCCAACGGTCCTAAGCACTATTGGAGGATCTTCTGTTGATCCCACATATTTTAAACCTCTACGTATGATTGTCTTTGTGCCAAAATGGTCATCATACATTCATTTGGTGGAAGGGTATTTATGATTTTTTAGGCCTTCTAGGTCTTTTCCCACACTTCTCTTAATTTTGCTTCCACGACCTTCATTTATGGATATTCTACCAAATCTTTCCAGATTTGTGTGATTTCCTCGCATAGTTTGGCGCATTATTCCTCCATTTTTATTGATGTTACCTGTTAGTCCCTAAAGTTGCATTGGACTCCTAAAGGGAAATCTAGGGCATCATCATATTATTGCAATAGTTTTTATGGATAAATGTATATTGGTTTTTTGAAAAGGTAGGAGGTTTCAACAGTAAATGAAGAAAGGGAATATCAATCTTTGATTGTAAAAAAGTTCCAATCACACTTGCTTAGTCAATGGTAGTCAATTTAATAAACAGATGAAACTATAAGAAATAAATATGCAAGTGTCCAATATGTTCACTCACATATGAATATTCCTAGTCCTACATGTCATTCAAAAACAGAGAATAAGGTACTCAAAAAACAAGTCTTGGAATGGGAAAGAAATCAGTGAAATCTTCACTTCCTTATCAACATAACAAGATATATTCAATGCATCGCAAATATAACATGTTTTTTAAAGTAAGAAAAGGAAGAATGAGAGTAGAGGACAAAGTCTTCTCATCAAAAGTGTTGTAGCATTTGAGTGTAAAATGAAATAGTTCCTGCTTTACAATCATAAAGAGAGTCTCAGTCCTGCATTCCTAATCTCTATTGAACCCTCTCGGGCCTTCAGAAAACTGAATCCCCCCTCCTTCTCCTCTCGAATGCATAGACTAAATAGCCTTTACATAAATGTTACAGATCCCAAGAAAGTGGATCTCAAGCTACATGTCAAAAAGAAATTAATCTAATTACAACAAAAAGGAGGAGATCCTATCTTTAAGAGATAATAACCCTTATCAACAATTGAGTTTTCAACTACCACTAGAGCCATTTGGGAGAATATAAATTCTTTCTCGATTTATCTTTATCACCTAGAGCATGATTCATCATATAAAAATCTAGAAGAAGTCAATTTGACCAAAATTCTGCCACCTGCTAATCTTCTGTATATTACAAGGATTTCGATAGCTAATGCGACCTGAACAACGCAACCTTAGTTGTTGAAAATCTGGGGATGAGATAATCAGTTATCTGTTCATCAAGATCAATCATGTACCTTTTTATAACTTGAGTCAGCACATTGTTCCTTTTTTGCAATTTCTAATTTGCTTCCTTCGCCTTCAATTTGCACAGGCTTTCGAGAATCCATGGCCTTCCAATCCACAGGAAATTTTTCCAGTAGTGATCATTCATTGGGCTTCTGCATCATCGATCATGCTATTCATAGTTCCAAGGAAATTTTGCGAGCAACCTCACGTGCTTCAGGAAGATGGTCATTTATTAGTGTGCTTGTTTCTTGTGGATCATAGAAAGGCTTACCGGGAGCAGATACACCCTTCTCAGGTAACAATATCCTCACAGAAGAAGAGGAATTATTGAGATTCTTAGACACGAACTCCACAAATTTCTTGTTCTCCTCCACTGTAGTTCGCATAAGAGTTACTTGGTCGCACATGAAAACTTCAGTGACTAAAGTGAGACAGAATTGTATCTTTAGGTCCAAAGTTCACCATATCCAAGGCCCCTTCACTAAGAACTAATGGAATATTCTTCTTTAAAATGGCATCAAAACGTTGTTCATTGCATGCCATGACACCTCCCACCATGTGGCTTAAAGAATGAAATCCCTAATCGTATAAATGTTTATCCGATATGGTACTCGATAGTGTGTTGAAAAAGACGTCAATATGCCCAAGAAATATTTTCCAATCTTAATAGAAAACCACATTGCCGACGGTATTTTGCTTCGCATAACCCTTCATGATGAATTCTGATTGTCGGAATAGATGGCAATGATTTCTGTCTGCAAGACAAATTGTTCCACAGCCAGGATAACTCCTCCTCATTGTGGCTTGGTGTGGTGCTAGTGCGTTGTCTTTGGATTATGTGTTATGTGTTGTGGCTAATCTGTGTTGTGTTTGATGGCAGGTGTTTGGAGATTGGCTCCCGACTAATAATGTTTTCTAAAATAATCGTTAAGTCTGTAAAAGAAAACCGAGAGCATAAAACTTGACCATATAAACCAAAATTGGCTTTATAATACCATTTTTGTTTTGCCAGAAAACTGCCTTTTAATCCACAGGCAATCAACTTTAAACATATTTTACTTAGTACAAAGGCCAATTTATCTCAATCAAGGCATCATAGCACTATGTCAAAGGTGTATGGAATAAGGAATTCCACCCTTCATGTACTTCCTCTCTAATGAGGCAAGCTTAAAAGATCAACCCTACTTCTAGCATATGCAATACTGGTGCTCAGGAACAACACTTTTTGGTGCTACAAGAATAACCACATTCCTGCAAGAAGGAAAAAATTGAATATTTAGTATTTGGATACTAACATTACCCACGAATGTCATCGCCATTCTCTCTCTTCTTGATCCTTCCTTCGGTGGTTTTCCCGGTGTACTGTGCAACTGTAGATCCTCTATTTTCGTGTGGAAGCCTTTGATGGCTTCACCAATTTTCAAGACCTGCTCCTCCATAGTAGCTTCTACTACTATCTGTACTTCTAGAATTTCCTTGTACAACTTCTGGATGACCTCTTGTGTCTTCTACACCATTATATTGGCTTCATCCTTTTCTTTTAGAGCTTTTCTGGACCTTTCCTTGGCCTCCTTCTTTTCCTTCATTGATGCTTCCACTCTTCCTTCAACTTCACTCTTTTGTTGGAGCCCAGTGGCATATTGTTGTTGAAACTAAGTCCATTCATCCATTACTTTGGTCATTTCTCGATTTTCTTCATCTGCACGAAGCCTAATCTAATGCAAAATGATTATTTGTAAGCTTTGTAATATGTGTATGGTCATTTGTGACACCAATATGTTCAAGTGGATAAATATCTTCATATGTTCTTATAGTTATGTCGTTGGGAACTCAATTGTGTCTATCTCGATTTGTAACGATCTGTGCCCAACAACTAGCTTAGTCAAGACTCGATTAGTAACCTTCACTTCCTCCACTGAACTTGTGGACAGTCCTCCTCATGACCTGTTCTCTGGTGTTATTCGTGCTTCTTCCAAGATCTATTGTAATGTTACCAACTAATCCTACACCTTCTGGTGTTGTTCTTCTTCTTTCCTCATAGCTTCTTCAATGGATTCTTCTGTAGTGTCAAATACTTGGTAGTCGATTCAGTCCATGTCATCATTGGTCAACGTATAGACTAGGGGTACCTTGTGCGCTTTGGACTTCTTGCATGAACCTCCTATTGGATCCTTCCCCTTATGTTTTCATTTTACTCCTACTATGGGGATTGAGGACTGTGTTTCTCCTATTGATGGTCCAAGAATGTTTCCTGAGCCATTGTTCTGGTCATTCCCTTACCTCTCATCTAGTTCTTCCTCACCTCTGTCTTGTTCTTCTTCCTCTTTCGGGTGGCCCATTTATTCTGTTGGATTTTCCCACCCATCTTCCCAATCATTAGCAATCAAGGAGAGATCCTCTATTTTCAACCTATAGTTGGTTGGCAACCATTGGAGCGCATGGTCCTTTTTCTCCTACAAGTACATATGGTGCATCCCTGCTTTGAATTGCACAATATCCTTGTAGGTTTATACTATCTCAGTTGAGATGTGAAGTGTATGTTCAATTATATACCTGATTGAATCAAAGTATACATAAAATGTAACATTATTTTCTTGTTTCATCCTTTTTTTGGGCGTATTCCATAAGTTGGCATACCGCGCGACCATATTACCTCTATCAACTATTATCATGCATTGGTAATAACCCAGTTCCTTCCATCCTACTAGCACAATCAAAATCAAAATCCAGACATAATGAAACTCTGTGCCTTTAACCTAAGCCTCTATACAGTCTGTCAAAATTTGATTTACTAAGAATGTGGCCCAGTTCATTTGGACCCCTTCTGAGCATTTTTCTGCATCTACGATTATCGCAACAGGCACTTCATCCTTACTATACTTGCACAACGATTTACAAGCCAACACCTGCATTGCAAACTAGAAACAATCATCATTGATGTTCACAACATCCAATCCCCTTTTCCCCTTGAATGTGTGAAACTTCTCTGTCATGGATTCTGATTGGGATTTCTCCCCTGCTTTGTTGAACAAGGTGGTCGGATCCTCTCCTTCTTTTGGCATCCCTGTGATCCGTGAAATTAATGCAGTATCAATTGACATCGGTGGGTCAAGCCACGATGTTCCCCCATGGATGTAATTGATTATTAACTTAACACAAGAATTGATTTCCAGGCTATGTCCAAAGTGTGACCTCCAGTAAGTTCAATATCCCTGACTTCTCAACTCTGGTTTCCCACATCTGTGTTTCCGACAATATCTCTCCTATGCCCGGTATGCTCTTAGTGAACAATTACTTTTCCATGGCGAGCTCGGGAAACTTTTGCTCGTCTTTGATATCATGATATACAAATTTGATGGTGGCAACCTTTCCTAGCATGTCTCCTTCCACACTTACATCAGGTGTGATTGGTGATGTTTCCAATGGGTATTTTTCGTCTGTCGATACTTTAACGTGAGGTGTGTTTTCTTTTCATGGAAATACATAGTCCCTGTAGAAAGTTTCTTGTGAATATGAAGTCAAAGTTGAAGATCTAGGTATTTCCTCACCCTCTCATGCAATTCATGGTATTTTTTATTTCTTTCATGTTGTTGTTGATGGCACTCCAACTTTCGGTAGGGCATTGTTTTGTGCGACATGTTCCTTTACTTTCTCTATGGTTTTTCTGGTGGGTATGTAGTTAGGCTTTGAGTCAGCTCTGGTTCTCTCTATTTCGCTCTCACTTGCATGCAGCTCTTAGTAACAATGATTTACGTTTGGATACCTTCAACTTATTTTGTTCCTCCTTTCCAATTGTTCATGTCTCTTTGTGCCTTAGCCAACTTGTCCAATCCACCAATGGGGTTGATGAATGGTTACATAAATGCAGCTTTATTACCAAATCCATCGTGTGATTTTAGCCTCATACTGCCAGTATGTCGTGATCTCCGGTGGATTTTACCATTTAAAATTATATGACATCTTTATGACATGTCATTTCCACATTGTCGTCGTTGTTTCTATGTTGTAATGCCTTTTTATGGTCTTGTCAGTACCATATTGCACAATTGTTCTTGTTTTTGCATCTGTTTTCTTTGCAGTCTTTTTATTCTGTGTATTATTTTCTTAATTGTCATAGTTCCATCCTGATAGCATGACAATCATCCTTTCTTATTTGTTTCTTATGCCTTTGTGCTCTATAATATTTTTATTTTTCTATATCTACTTTTTATTTGTTTTTCTTCCTTTTTATAATTTTTATGTGTTTTACCTTCCTACTATAGTACAGTTACTATGTTACATGTAGTATGGTGCAACCCAGTTTACTATGAAAAATGTCAGTCGTCTCTATAGAGATTCATTTGACTCCCATTCACCATTCTTCCAAGGACTTCTCCATTCAGGGTTTCCAACTGCGCGACACCCATCTTCGTCACCTGCTTAATCACATAGGGTCCCAACCAATGCATTATGAATTTTATAGGATACTGCATCAACTTACTTTCATATAGTAATACCAAGTCTACCACTTGAAACTTTTTATGTTTAATGTGTCTATCATGCCATACCTTCTCTCTAGATTTCTGAACTTGTTTATGGAAACTTGTGACAAACCAATCTTCCGCAAGTTGTACCAACTGTGACAATCACTCTTCTATTGTGCTAGAGTCCAAAAGATCAATGATTGTTGCAATGAGAAGGCTAGGTAGAATAAACTCCACTGGCATCACTGCTTCTTTTTCATAGACCAACCTGAAAGGTGTCTTCCTTGTCAATTGTTTGCTTGTCATCCTATAGGCCCATAAAACTGCAGGAACTCTTAACTCCCAATCATCTCTCCCTACGTTGCATATATTTTTCAAAGCATTCTCCATGATTTTATTGAAAGCTTCCACTGTCCCATTGTCTTGAGGATGATATGAGGTACTCTTTTGATGATGAATTTGAAACTCCTCAATCAATGTTGCAATTGTTTTATTCAGGAAGTGTGTTCCTTGATCACTGAGTAATATGCACGAACATCCAAATTGTGTGACCACATTCTCAAGAAAACATTGTGTGGTAGTCTTCGCGGTGCAGTCTGTGACTAGTGTTTCTTCTTCCCATCGTGTCAAGTACTCTGTCGCTGTGATTATGTACCTTTCCCCTAATCTTCTTTCTTGTGGGATAATTGTTCCAACAAAGTCTATGGCCAATTTATCAAATTCTTGCAATGTAACTTGTGGATTTAAAGGAATTTCATCCCTCATGTATAGATTCCCCACTCTTTGACATACATCGCATGATTGACAATGTTCGTTAGCATCTTTATGTAGTGTGGGCCACCAGAGCCATGCGCACAGAATATTTTTCACAGTCGCTTTTCCTACAGAATGTCCTCCTGCAATCCCTTTGTGCACTTATGTGAGTATCATAGGCCTTCCATGTTCCAACACACATAATCTAAATATTCCATTTGCACCCAACTTGTATAAATTACCTGCAATCAACTAATAATATGTTTCTTTCACTGCTAATTGTTTCTTCTGCATGACTATCATGTCTGATGGGGCCATTCCTGTACTTAGAAACTGCACAATGTCCAAGAAGTAATTATCCATCATTTTAACTGCAAATAGTTGAGCATATGGTAAGTTGTCATCAAAATTACCTGCATCTTCCCCTGATAGTATGCGTGATAAATGATCTGGCCCTGCATTCAACTTCCCTGGTTTCACCACAACTTCAAAGTTGTATTCTTGGAACAACAATATCGATATGCATATTCTCCCCCCCAACACTATCTTGTTCACTAAGTATTTTAATGCGGAATGGTCTGTTTACATCTTAAAGTGAGACCCCAATAAATAATGTCTGAACTTCTGCAATGCATATACCATTTCCAATCATTCTCGTTCTATGGTGGTGTAATTATTCTCTGTTATGGATAGCTTCCTACTTTCAAAATAAATTGGGTGATCTATGTCTCCCTCCCTAGGTTGAGATAGTATTGTGCCCAATGTTATGGGCGATGCATCTACATAAGCGTGGAACTCCTTGTCCCAATATGGAATAGGTGTGATCACTAGTTTTTGCTTTAATGTATCCAAACCCTTATAACAGTCCTCGTTCCATGAGAGCTTTGATTCCTTCTTTAAAAACTTTTCCATCAGTGTTGTGATCTGCGCATATCCTTTGATAAACTTTTGGTAATATCATGTATGACCCAGAGTTTCCCTCATCTATATGACTGATGTAGGCGGTTCTAAATACATAATCATTGTAATCTTGGTTGGATCCACTAGTAATCCATGTTTGTAGACTACATGCCTAAATAAAATTCCGAACGGTGGGCAAAAAATATACTTCTTCAAATTTAGTGAAATATGACACTTTCTACACCTATCCAACATTAGCCTGAGTACTTATATGTTTTCCTTTAGTGTATTGAACACAGTCCAATAGTATAAGTATGCTTCAAGGAACTTGTGGATAAATTCCTTGAACGATGCAACCACAACTCTTGAAAAACCTGCAAGGGCATTCTTCAGTCCAAAGGGAATTACTATATATTGATAACTTCCCCACTCCATTGCGGAAGTATTCTTGTACCGGTCTTCCTGCACAATTTTTATCTAATGGTACCCCGAGAATACATATGTGAAAGAATAAGTATCTTTCCCTCCTACATTCTCTAGTACCTCATATGTGAATGGTGTTGGAATGGATCATGTAAACATGCATCTTCAACTTCCTTAGATCCAAGCAAATCCTGATACCTCTTGTCTTCTTTTCTTGCACCACCATTGGGCTTATCCACTCTGATTCCACCACGGGTTCAATAATTCTTGTGTCCATCATTCTATCTATGTTTTCTTTAACCTTTTGTTTTTACTTCATATTTAACTTGTAAGGCCTCTATCACACTGTCTTAGCACCTGGTTTCAAGGGAATATTCATCTTACTTAAGTCCCTAGCTATCCCCTTCATCTCAGAAAATGTAGTTGGGAATAGATCTTGATATTCGCACAACAAGTCTGCAATCTTCTCTACTGTCTCATCACTCCAGTAATCCCCTATTTGTGAAAACTTTGGGTTCTTTTTTATCCCAATTTTTACCTTCTGAATCTTTATTGACTGTGTGTATGCGACGGATTCAAGCTCTGGCCCTTCTACTGCCCATTCTCCTTATGTTTCAGGTATTTTCACATTCCTAGGATCGTATTCATCATGTTCTTCCTTAGAAATGTTGTAACACTCCAATAACTCATGAACAATCATAGCAGCTCTGTGCACATCGTAGACTGGTACCACCTCCATCGACCCTTCTTCTGAGAAGATCTTAGTTCAAATAGCCTGTAGAGTTGCATCTATCGATGGATATTCATGTTCAAATGTAAATGTGACTTTGGACCTCTGTGTCATCTTGTCTTAGTTGGTTGTCTCTCTATGCATTTCCAATTCCAAATACCATTTCTTCGAAATTGTATCCAGTGTATGGATAAATATATGTATCTATTCTTCCTTTGGTTTCATGTTTCATTTATCCCTACACTGCTCCACATAATCCACTAGGTCACTCTCCCCTGTATACCTTTGTGCAATATGTTCTACCTTGGTACCAAACATAACTTGCATTAGTATTCTACATTTCAACAACTCTTTCATTCCCACATTGTGTGCATCCCACCATCTGGTTGGAGTTACTTTTAGGACAACATCTAGTGCCAACATCATTTTTTGTTCAGGTACCTGCAACTCAAATTCCTTTACAAATAAACTTATATCATTCAATCCATCATACCTGGGTGGATCACATAACTTTGTTCCAATCTAGCGCAAGGATTGGATCAAGCGTGCACATTGTCTAGTTGATACTCCATGCATCATATGTTGCCAATGATCTAGACCTTATTCTGAATCTGATGCACATGAACTAATACTTCTCAAACTTAGCGTACCATATGCAATGTGGTTTACATAATCGTCCATCCATGCAATAATGTTACACAAGTTGTCAATGTTGTTTCCTCTTGCTGGCTCTATGTACCTCTTTCCTTCTGTTGGGTCTAATGGTGTAGTAACTTTCAAATATCCAACTTCAAATATCATTTCTCTTTGCTTTAGATTAATGATCACCTAGTTATCAAATCCCCATTCAAGTCCCATAAGTGTTGGTTATGGTTGACTATCATCCATGATCTCAATAACTTCAAAGTATGCTACATTGCAAACCCCATCTATGTTCACATGTACTCCTATCAATCGACCAATTGGTACTATCTTGTGCTAATTTGTGAGCCTTAACTGAACAGGAGACTAGAACAAGTTGGGTTTTCCCATCATCTCCTAGTTATTCTTTGGAAATACATTCACATCAAACCCCAAGTCCAATATGAAATTATCCATATCATATTCCCCAATTTACGAATTGAATCTAAATTATTCGTTGGTCCTCTTTTTGTGCAGTACCTGATTCACCACCCTATGTGCAATGGGAGTTTCCCTTCCTTGTGTGCAATGATCAATAATTTCATATAGTGCACTCAATGTAGTTTCATCTTTCATTATCTCTATGCAAATTCTCAAGAATTATCTTAGAGTGCTTACCTTCCTAGCTAGCTTCTCTAGCCCAACGCAATCATTGACTTGTGGCACAGATGATGTTGATGTTCCCTAGTCTTGTCCAAGTACCTTTTTTATTTCCCTCTAATATGTATCCTTTTCTTGTTGAGGATCAAACCTTGGCATAGGTCCTTCTGACTTCCTTACCCATTGATTATCATTCTTTCCTCCATTCATCACATAAGCTCATGTTCTAGCTCCTTCGTGCGTAACAACTATTATTCTAGGTCCTTCATTGTGTTTTTTGGATGATATTTTCTATACATTTTGATTTTGATTATGGTTTTGATTTCCTTGTGCCTTCCATTTCGAAACTATTTGAGGACATTATTTTCTCACATAGTCCAGTGCTCGATAGTATGTGCATGTTGTACATAGATTTGGGTAGTCACAAGTTAAGTGTCTCGGCTAGTTACAATTGTAACATATTATTGGTCCTCTTCCTCCTATGCCTCGACCTCTACCAAAATTTTCTCTGTTCCCTAGATTAAATCCCCTCTGATTATTATATTTTGGACCACCTCCTTCTATCACAACAATCTCCTACTGAATCATGTACATATCTGTAGTGAACTCCCTCATCAAATTGAATGCGTAGAAATCCTTTTCTTCATGTCCAACTGACTTGAAAAAGTTGAAAAATAAGTTCCTTGGTGTACTTTGATACTTATGTAGTAGTGGGCACTCAGTTGGATGATGTTCCCATTTCTTACATATCTCGCAATACTGCCCTTTTGGTAAAGGATTCGGTGCTCCAATCACCAGATATTGCACGAATGTTGGGCATTCGTCCTTGTGATGACCTCCAGTCCTACACTTGTTACTCCATACTTTTTTGTGTTTCTCCTTCCCTTTTGTAAGTTCTTCCAGTTGAATCATCAAAGAAGCCAATTGTGTCTGAACTTGCACCATCCCTCCACTATCTCCTACAAGGGATGATTCCAATTTCATTGCAATTTCCATAGCCTTGGGATGTGACGCAATATTTTGTTGAATCAATGGCCCACGAATGTGTGGTATAAGTCCCACAATAAACCATTCTTGATGCTATTGATCATGGATCTAGAACATCATTCTACCCATCAGATCCTTAAAACTTTGGTCATAATCCTAGACTGATTCATTATGCACAGGTTTAATTTTCTTCATCTCTATAATATAATGTGACTGAGACTTTGGATTCTTGAACTCTTTTAACAATGCTTTGACTCTTGAAATCTTGGATTATTCAACTCTTTTAATATATGGTGGTACTTTACAACTTCATGTACCAAACTACCACATGGCCTCTAAATGTTGTTTCCAATTTCAAAATCTTCAAAGCTTCATCCTAGACATTCTTTGCATCCCAAATTGTCTCACAGACAAATAGATGTTGTTCTGGGTCCTATGACCCAACTCCTTGGAACTCAGGTAGTTTGAGGGTATTGTCAACCTCTTCCATGTTTCTTTTTATAGTCCCTCCTCTTGGTGATGCTGGTTGACTGTGGCTCTATGCACTGTTTCCACTGCTCTGATTTCTACTACTATTTCCTCCCTTGCTAATTATAAGTTCTTTTGATAAGTCTTCAATTTTTATCTCTGGTTGTGGTGACGCACATGGGGTCATGAATTCGACATAGGATCCAATATAAGTAGGACTTAATGACTCTTTTATTATAGGATTTGAATGTAATTCCTCTTCATCTCCTCTTATGTGTGGTACCTCCATGATTTGGACTATTGCGCAAGGTCCTATCCCCTCTAGCTTACTATGTGACTCTCCTTTCTCATCCCTAGTCTTTCGCCTCTTGTACCTCCTTCCTCTGTGTAGTTCTCCAAACTCATATTCTTCCTCTGGTATACCTTCTCCAGTTCTATACATCCTCATACCCTCCCTTATTTCTTCATCACTTTCTTCATTCTCTCATGTCCTTAGACTATCCTCTTGTCATCCCCCTATGTGCGTGAATCCCCTTATCATTTAGACTCCAATGTCATCATGCACTTGTTACACAACAACATATTTATCCACATACAAAATGATTTCATGAAAATTTTGCATGGACCATTAAAGCAGTCCCTTTATGCAACACACTTCACGATTCCAATTCCTCAGTGTTGTGGTTTGGTACCTTCTAGTGTTTTCTACTAGTCTTTCTAACCACTCAGTCAGAATAATCAAGAATTCATGAAAGAAACTTTCCTGCAACTCTATGTACACATACTTCTACATCTATTGCTCGTCACTCATCAGAGGGTTTCTATTCTCTTTCCAACCAAACTCTCATTCCTTCCCTTCTAACCATTATGAGATATATTTCTTATTCGACCTCCAAAACATTCCCTCAATCACAAATTTTAGGTTCATGAAATGAAACCATTTGTTGGTGCTTCGCGCAGTTGTAAGACCCTAGGTTTGAATTATCTTGACCAAAAAAACCCTTCAAACATTGGCCCTTTCAGCATCACATGCATGCAACTGAAGTCTCACTTGAGGTATCTATTGGGGCTACATGAATTGAGTTTCTGCAGAGGTGAGGGAATGGGAGGTGACCATTTTTGTCATTCTCACTTATCGGTTCTGCATGTGTTATTATATACTTGCTCTTATTAGATTAACTAGTGAATTTAGTTATGCATTGTCATGATACTTCAGATTACCACGAGAACCACATATTATAGCATTCATAACCATTGCGCAATTATCATATAGAGAATAGTTCTAGTCTAACATGCATCAAGAAAGCATCCATATTCAATCACATAAAAGACAAATACACACAGTAGTTAACGTGGTTCACCCAACTTTGGGTTGCGTCCACAATGACTAGCTTCTTTATTATTCTTTATGCAATTGTCTCAAGTTTGCACATTGTGATTGCAAAGATACATCATGTTATCTATTCCTTCTCCTAGCCTATTCGTTCTTCAGTACAATCCTCTTTCCCTGTCTGCAACATCTCCTCAATAATCAGACATAGATTCAATAGTGACTTCTGCAACTCATTCCATCACTCCCTTTCTCGACCAAAACTGAAGAAATAAAAGAGAGGAACAACTAACAGTGAGCAACTAGTCCGAAGAAGAACCCCTTTTCTCCCAACCCATTACATATTTATACATAAATTCTAGGGCTTAAAACCCTACTTTTTTCATCCCAAAACCCTATTACAATACATGATAACTCAAGTTGACTTGTTGTTTGGGATGCTTTTCCTTATTTTCTATCTGCATGCTTCTTTTGCACTCTGACTGTTGTTCTTCCTACTTTTGCATGTCCTTCTATATTTAGCATGGTGGTTCGTTATCCTTCCTTTTCACCTGCTTTATTCTCTTGCTTTATTCCCTACTTTATTCTTCTACTTTATTCTTCCCATTGTGTATTGTACTCCTGAATGCACCTCAACTACACACTCCTGAGTATTCCTTCTTATTTTGTGCACATCTTCTATACTTAGGATTTTTCATGAATCTTATTTCCATAATGTCTGTCCAACAATACTCAATCCCTGAAAATATCCTCCTCGAACATAGAAAATGTGAATTTGATTCTCAACCCCCCCATCTCTCTATCTCCACTATCTCTCTCTCTCTTTACCTTTCTCTACCCCTCATCTCTCTCTCCATCTCACTCTCTACCTCACTCTTTCTCTTGTTGGCTCTCTCCCTCCCTCCCATTCTCTCCCTATATCCTCCCCTATCTCTCCTACATCTATTCCTCTCTCCCCCTCCCTCTCTCTCTCTCTCTCCCTATATCTCTGCCCCACTGGTGCACTTTATCATATAAAGACACACCAATGCATATGGATAAATGAAACACACTAGTGTGTGTAATTGAGAGAAGCATCGAAGACCGACCTTCGTTATTGCCTCCACAAAGCAAAACCTCCACAAACTTTAAACATGGATGTTTTCATTTTCATTGTGCAAATTTGACTATCTTACGGTGCAATATTACTTACACATCGCCCCAATATGTTATTAATTACACTTCACACCGGTGTGTTTCGAACTATATAGCGCACTCACTAAAGAAAATTAGAAAAATAGCATGCGCTTACTATCAATACTTTGAAATTTATTACAAAAATAAATCAGTGTGTTATACGTACACACCACATTGGTGCGCTACTCATAGTATAACACACTGAAAATGTAACTTCTGAAAACGAAAAAAAAAATAGCATGTGTGTTTATCATAAATGCATTGAAATATACAATGAAAAAATGAGCATGAATTTGAGTTTTTGTTTTTATAAAGGAAAACCTTATTCATTATTTTATTTGTTTGCCAAAATTTAGAAAGGATATTTTTGCAACAAAGATTTATCAGCAAAGATTTCTGAATGGGTGGATTTTTTTTTTAAGAGCCAAATTCAAGGGGGATTATTGTAGATCACATAGAAATCTACAAAGGAGAAATTTTAGCTATATTATTTCATTCTATTAATCATCTTGATCATTCTCCTATTTGATTCAAACAATTTTTAGTGAATTCCCAAACAAAAAAAAGGATTTCATAGTTACCTTCAGTGTTGGAAGCCCTAATTTCCTCACTGTTGTTTTGCTTTCTCCTTCTATATTTCACAAGAAGATTTTTTTAAAGAAAAACTTCTTTATAGGGTTTGTTTATTTATATATGGGAGTTTCATATCCATTGTAATGATACCACTAATTGCATTGGATCCCAAACCATCTTGTCACTGTCTATTTTTTTTTAACAACTTTGTGGTGACTGGTGCGCTTTGTACATAGTAAGCGTACTGACACGTATTTGTTTGTAAACAACATCACTTTATTTCAATTTGAAATATTATTAAAAAAATCCCTTTTGCGGCTGGCAACACACATTTTATCTAAATACGCATTGGGGCACAGTGTTTACAAAGTGCACCGTTGAGTTTAAAATGGAAAAATTATTGTTTTTATATGGAAAACATCATTTCTTAAATTTTTTCACTACTCGATGGTGTGTAATAAACAATACTTAGGAAGTCGTGCTTTTATTAATTCATAAAGCACCAACTAAATACAAAAAATTGTAAAACATTTCCAATTTCGCAATGACAATGTTATATTGTATTGGTGTGTATATGTATGGTTGACGCACCGATGCATATAATTATGGTTGACACCTCGGTACAGATTATCTTAATATACGCACTAGGATATTATTTTAAAAAAATAATATTTTTTATATCTTTTTTTCTTTTTAGGAAGATTCTTAAAATTCCAAGGGACAAACAAGGGGAAAAGCAAGACTTGTTGGTAGGGATGTCAAAAAATGTGTAGAAGAAGATGTTAAAAGAAATGAAGTTCATAATTGTGTTACAAGAAGAGCCATCCCAACTACAATGTGCATCATAGGTATGTAATCATTTATGTATTCTTTTATGTACATCGAATTTAAGTATCGCATGAAATACTAATTTTCAATTGTTTTGTTGCATAAAATAAAAACAAATAGAATCCATTCAACACGTAAGACAAGATGACGAAGAATAAAAGGGTCGATCACAAACTTTGTGAGTATTTACATTTTCAGGAACTTTTTGAGTATTTACGTTTCATCCTTTCTTAAGATTTCATGTTTGTTGTGATCTTTATATTTAAATAATTAATTTACACTTGTCCATGGATGTCTTATACTAGGTGCTAACATACAAAGATGAACCAACCAATGAATTGATAAACATTGGGTTAAATATGGGTTGTGAGTATATGTTGAAGAACGGAAGTTTAATTGAACAATTTGTAAGTAGCTATGTTGTTTAACTTCCCTTATTTTATAATTAATTAAAAACAATAAAACTTTATATTGATTATATCGATTGTGCTTTGTCATGCCATATTAAACATACAGGAAACAAAGTATAGAATGTAACCAACAGAGGAGATTTTGAGAGAATTCATGAAGCATGGTTTATGAAAGACTTGGTGCTAATGTTTGTTTTTTTATTTACGAAATCATGTATATATATATATATATATATTACATTTTATTTATGTGTCTATAGATGAAATATGAAGGGGTAGAACATAAAAAAACAAGTCGAACAAGAAAACATTATGTTAAAAAAACAAAGTACAATATCACCCACAAATGATGAAGAAATGAGGCATGCACCCAGCTCGAGCAATTTGTCAACAAGTCAACTCATGAATGGAAATCAATATAATTGAATGTTACTACAAGTTGTATGTTTTGGAGTATTTGTCCCTGAAAATTAGATTATTTTTTAATATACTCAACATATTGTCCCAATTGCATGAGGACATGTTACTAATAAGTGTAACAATTATGTCCCCCAGGTGTAGAACAGTTGGTGATGGAGTGTATTGTTAAGGCACTATGTTATGTGAAGTCACCGGTTCGAAACCCTCAACTTACCTTGTGTGTGGCGTGAGGGGTCGTGTTGGCATGCCTGGAGGTTATAGTGGTAGTAGTCGGATAACACGACTACGTGTCACGTGAGTACATTCCCAACTAGTTTTTTATTCATCCAGTCACAAAAAAAATTGTAACAATTACAATTTGGTTTCAATTTGATTATTTCACTGGACCTTTACATTGTCCCTTTTTGTATGACAATGGGTCTCTTATTCATGTATAATAAAATGGACGTCTTATTTCATTGCATTGTCAAATGTTGTAAAATGTTGTGTACCTCAATAAATAATATGTGGATGACTTATATTTTTACAAATAATGGAGGTTTAATTGGTTGGATAACACATTAATGCAATAATTATATTGAAATGAAATAACAAAAATATAAAAACAATATTATTATAAAAAAATATTTGATTTTGAAATGATTAATTGAAAATTTGTAAAAAAACAACGAATTAAAATATATACATATCAGTGCATTGTATTCTTTTGAACTCACTAGATAGTGTGTGCCATAATATAGACATCAGTGTGTTTTGAGGAGTCATATGCATCGGTGCATATTAATTGTAATAACGCACCAGTATTTACTATTGAGAAAACACATTGTTCAGTAAACAATATAGCATACATTAATAATATTTATCGTTTCAAAATTGTACGGTACTCATGTTTGAAATATACACCATGGAACTAAAAATAATTTACATATCGGTGCTTTAAGTTTATTATACGCACTGAGATTCTAAATATTATTTACACATTGATTCTTTTACTATAATATACACACCGGTGCATACTAAAAATAATGGCGCCAACGTCTCACCTCAAATATTTGAAATTTCACTACCCTTCGATGCACATGGTAAAAAATATACCGGTACATACTAATTACACAAGCACTGGGGCGCATGTTGTATTAAATGCACCGGGTCTTAGGATAACTTGATCGCATCGGGGATAACTATAACTTGAATGCACTGAGGTGGAAAAATCCTAAAATGCACTGGTGCTTCATACGAAAACAAGGTGGAAACAATGCATAGAAATTATAAGAGCATCCGTGCTTTGCATACGACGAAAAAGGTGGAACCAATGTGCAATATTATAAACACACTGGGGTGTTTTTAATATATATATATTTTTTTCGCATGGAAGAAAGCATGTGAACCCCGTCGATTACTTCCATGCATTTCATGGATGGTGAACGAGGTAAATTGTGTTGAAGTTTTAGTATGCTTGTTTAACCACAGACAATGCCACATCATTGTCACTCAACCATAGGCATTCACATATGGCATCCCCAAGAACACTTTACTTAGAACAATTATGGAAATCCTACTCCATAACCAACAAAGAAACCCTAGTTGTTAATTGCAGCAACAACTCAATACAAGTAGAGTGCTCCTTCTCCAATGGTAGCGCACAAGAGAGAGAGTCTCCATATCCACAAAATAAGTATCATACACAACTACAGTAGCTGCAGCTACACACTCTCTCAACCTTGCACCATACTTGGCAAGAATATCACCAAGAGAATCACTTGATAATGCTAGAGAGAGACCAAGACTAAGAGATGACCATATGCCCTTATTCCTCCTCCAGTTGCAGTTGCAGTTGCAACTGCAGCTCTCCACAAGACTTGTGCTTTGACTAGGTATCCAAATGAACTAAAATTTCCTCTATTTATATTAATCTATCCAGTGAATTTTTAGTTGGGCCAACCTGACTTTCTGGTAATTATATTTTCTTTTTATCTTTTTCCTATGGAGTCGACTTGTATTTCTGGAAGATAATATTCTAATATTTTTTATTCTCCTAGGATGAATTGTCTTCTAGGGTTTGCACACATCTGTTTAATGGTTCACTTGCTTCCGAAATATTCTATTCTAAGTCATAGGTTACACGTGGAGGTTAATACCTCCTATAGCTACCAAAACATCAACAAATTGTTGGTCCTGATTATGGGGCCTCACCTTGGGCGAATCAAGAGATTCGAACCCATGACCAATAACAAGCATGAAAAACTCACCTTTGGCTCTAGACCAATTTATCTAACCCTCAAGGATATGGGCATTTTTATTATATTAATGTGCTGATGTGTTTTATTATAGTAACATATCAGTGCATGTTTGTCAATAAAGAATTGGTGTGTTTTGACAAGAACAACATAAAAAACAAACCTCTGCTACAACCTCCCTTCGCCCATTTTTTTTTCCAGTCATATGGAACATCTGCTAAAACCTCCACAACCAATACAAGAGGTTGTAGTGGAGGTTTTTCTGAAATTTTTGTCAAATTTTGTAACACCAAAAACCTCTGCCAAAAAATTTGCTAGAAGGTGTTCTCCTTGTAGTGTATACCCACAGCTGAGTCTGCCTCCCATATCTTGATTTTTTGAGAATGAGAAGGGGTTATTTGGCTGAGAAAGAAGATGGATGTTGCCCAAATCTTGTTGAGGATCATAGAGATAAACCAGAGAGCTTGTAACTTTCCCATTTATGCATAATAAAGATCCTAGTCAAAGCCAATTTAATGTTGGTTTTCCCATTTGTGTTTCTAGGGTACATATTGTGTCAATATGTATTATGTTCTTTTTTGGTATGCATTTTACTTTCTTCATCCACAACTATGGTTTATTGAACTATTGTAGGCTTTTAATGGCTTCCCTATAGATAGTTCTTAGTGTCGAGTAGTTAATGAGCAATGTTATGGTAGTGTGGAGGTTTTATTTCATCTTGCATAGTATAATGGATGTCACAAATCCCAACATCTCTCAATCCCCCACCGTTGAATGATTTTGAAGAGGGGAAATTAGAAATTATCAATCTATAGTTGTTGCAAAGGTTACTAAATTGTTTTTTCTCTCTCCTACAATTCACCTTCTCTCTCACAGAGGCAAGTTTTTCTTGTTGGCTTGTGTTGTAAAGTTACCACACATCATCTGATTAGTCTTGGGAATATTTAATTGTTATCTAGTTGTTATCCCCTTTGTTGGGCCATTCTCTCATTGTTGGGCATCCCAATCGACCAATTGGTTGATGTTATACTTTTCTAGGTCGTTTTTTGTTCGGAATATCCTTTTTTCCCATAGATCATTGGTTGGATTAACTTTTATTACTAAGCATTGGCTTCACTTGATGGTCAAAATATTTTTTTTATTAAGAAACCATCATCATTGTTGGGCATTACCTTTTTGTTGGCTAAGCGAATTATCTCTGTGTATGTTGTATGACCTCCCCTAGGCATTGTATCGTCACTCCAAATCTAAAATAGAATGCAGGTTGGTGTTTATTACTTCCTTATAGGTTGATCATTGTACCCAATCATTACTTGAGTGATGTATCTTCCCCATGCGCCATATGGCCTTCTAAGATCCTTCTCACTCTTCAGTAAATTGTCAAATATCTATCACTAGATGCACATTTCCCTTTCACTAAATGATGTAATGGAGAATATCACCCATAGTCCTAGTTGCATAATATTTCATCTATGACTGGTTGGAGTGAGTCTTAATTAGATGGTATTTTCTTATAATAGTGTTCAATTTTGGCATAGACCAGTAGAGTGCCTCAATTGTATCTTAACTTGAAACCCCATGTATTATTCATTGAGAATGTTGAGTTTTGATATGTATGTGTTGGTATGAGAGGAGTGTATTTATTCCATTTAATGTGGGTGGGAATTGGAGAGCTATATTATGTTCAAGAGTTATAATCAATCCTTTATAACAGGGTAGATCAAGTTCATCACCCAAGGCTTTATTTCAAACTAATAGATCAGTGAAATAAAATTAAACAAGGTTCCTTGTTGGAGAAATGGATAGGCTATAATCCTACCATTGATGGATCATATAGTATTAGAATTTGATTTCAAGTATACCTAGTGAGACCCGTATGGTAAGTACCTGTAGTGACTACAAAAGAAGTGGAAAATAGTTTTTGTTAGGGTTATAGTGAATTAGACACCAAGAATGGATGGGGAATATCAAGGAGGAGATGAAGATGAATATCTCAAGGTTAGGTTGGACAAGATTAAGTAGAGCATGGACACACTGGCATCAATGGCGTCACAACTATTGGCAACAAAATGAAAGGAAACACCATCAACAAAGGTTGGTCATGAAGACACCAATAAAGATGAAAATAAGTTAGAGGCAGAGTGCAAGGTTGAGTTGAAGATGGGAGAATGTAGTTATACCATGGCACAGACACCTTTCTGTGTGGAGGCCATGGTGGACATAAAACCATATCCTAGGGAAGTCAATTCCATCAAACTGAACCAATGGCTACAAAAAATGGAGGCATACTTTAGTGTGCATAAAGTAACCAAAAAAAAAAAGATTGCATTCACTCTATTGAATATTGAAGGCCATGCTTTGGCATGGTAGGAGAGTGATGTAGTAGGCATAACACTCGAAAATAAGCCACCAATGATTGATTTGGAATTTTTCAAGGAAATGATCAAATCCCAGTTCTACACAATTGGATATGAGGAACCAACATATTGTCTAGAATTACTTTAGGTAGAGGCAAGGATAGTCAGTGCATGAGTTCACCATTGATTTCAAGAAGAGAACAATTCAAATGGGAGTCTCTCTCCAAAGGCCAGACATGTTAATCAAGTATTTTGGAGTATTTCTTCCCCATATTTGACATAAATTGATGTTGTTTATACCAAATACAATTGATGAGGCCAATGTACAAGCACAATACCTCAAGGGAGACAAGTGGAAGCAGCAGTCAAGCACACACAAGAAATAAAAACCACAAGAGTAGCGAAAAAAGAAGAAAAACAAGAAGAACTGGAATGAGAAAAATATTGTAGCAACAACACAGGAACCAACCCCTTCTACCAAGAAATGCAAAGGTTCTTATTGAAAGGGAAACACTGAGGAGGAATGTTGGAAATTGCACACTGTGAAGTGCCCCAAACATTTCAATAACAAGAAGAAGAAGAAGAAGAAGAGGAAAGCAATGTTAACTATGGAAGTTGAAGAAAGGGTGGAAAAACCTCATACCTAAAAGGGAAGATCAGTTGCACCAATATTCAAAAGGAGATGGCATTAGTTGGTTGTATCCACAGGGAGGAGAATGAGATGACTGAAATTTTCTACATTAAAATCCACAGTCTAACTTAATATCTACACAATTGGTTGAGAATCTCAAGCTAGAGACATGGGATCATATGTATCCATACCCTCTAGGTTGGGTAAGGAAAAATGTGGAATTGAAAGTGAGAAATTAATGCAAATTCAATTTCTCCATCAACCATAACTATGTTGATGAATTGGTTGTATATGTGGTTCCTTTAGATGTATGCAAATTCATCTTAGGAAGAACATACTTTTATGTGAGATATTCCATCTTCAGGAGGATATCTAACCAATATCAGCTAGTCAAGGAGGGAAAATAATATTCCATAAATGCACACAAGGAAAAATGCACAAAATAAGTTATTTGAATTCAGGCAAGTTAGATCGGTAAGAAATATGCATCTAGAAATAAATCAAAGGAATGAAGAAATGATGACTATATGAGTATACTAAGTATCCTATCGTCAATAAAATAATAATCAAGGCAACATATGTTGATAGATATGAATATCCAAATTGGTTGTGTATACTCATATAAGTTGTTTTTATTATTAGTGGAAAATCCCGGAATAGATATGTGTGCACCAAACCTATGAATCATACCTTAGACAAGCATATTTGTACCTAAAAAAACATTAATGATCTTCCTGGAAACGATTTCGCAGAAACAAAAGGATTAGTCATACATGTTCATCTTCTGATATAAAAGGTTCTTAAGATATACAGATATAGTAGCACAACAAGCATCTCTATCAAGTTGTGAATAAGATTTCTCTTACAGGCTTGAATGAAAGATCTATGCCTCTATTTCAAAAATTTCTAAGTTATTTACAAAAAAAAATAAAACAAAACCCTAATGTATAGATTAAATCCTAATGCAGGAAATGCAAGAAAATAAACCTCCACTATAGGAAAATAAAAGCATAATGCAGGAAAAATAAAGCCTTTATATCTCAATATAAATGAATCTATAGTAAAAATGTTAAATCCAACGCTGACTAAAAATCGAAGTGTACTAAAAACAATGTTTCTTCATTTTCAGTCTACTTAGATGTTTCTTATAGTAATTAGACACAATAGGTTAGGCTTGAAAGTCAAATCCCTAGATGATCTATGTTTTACTCAAAGTAATGAATGATGGGGGTTCATTGATCCAGATTATTTTGAGAACGACATGAAGACAGAAATATAGTAGAGATACAAAAAGGAAATACTGATCCGGATTATTTTGAGAACGACATGAAGACAGGAATATAACAGAGATGCAAAAAGGAAATAAACAAAGATATTGCAAGAAACACATAAATATAGTGAAACCAAACTTCTATTAATGAATGAGAGATGTTGGAACAGGGGCAAACCCAGGGTTCAGCTCTAACAGTGCACCAACAAGCCCTAACTACTAAGCATATGCAGTCTCACCCGAAGTAGCCATAGGGGGTTGTAGGAAACAAGTGTCTACAACCAGAGGAAATGCAAGTGGATCCAAGGCAACAATACAAAACAACCAAGTTATTCTCACCAAGCATAAACCTACTTCACACAGTTATATAT
>ML780296.1:422914-444231 GCA_009831015.1 Picea engelmannii | reverse complement strand
TTAGGTAGATTTTATTTCATTTGGTTTTCTATTCTCTGTTAACCCATTTTGATCCACAGCAAACCTGTTCTGCCTTGCTGAGCCCAACAGGGCATGCTAGTGCTCCCATTCTTGCTCACCCGACGACGATTCGAGCACGAACAACAATGACCAAAATTGTGGATAACATGAGTCATGATGACATCACTTGGATTGACGTGGACAGATGGGTTGTGTGCCACGTATAAGTGGGTTCTGAACCCATCGAAGATACGATTCAACTGCTAGTATACTGCCACGTGTCATTCTGTATGAGCATGGCTAGTGGGGCCGAGGTTACATAACGTAGTTAAAGTTTGGAGGACCCACAATGGCGTTGATCACGATACATCAAGATCGATGACCAGGAGGGATTGTGGGGATCCAAGTTGCACGGGAGTGAATTCTCCAAGGCGGTCCCGCAATCCAAATGTCAGTTTCACTGAGGGGTTATGTGTCAACTTTAGAGGAATTGCGGGCCGAAAGGTGGGTTACTCCAAACTTCTATCGTGTACCCCACAATTGGAAAATGTAAGTGATTTGACGTAATGATGTCAACAAATGTGACATGGGAATGTTCGAAGATTAATGGTTTGGGATGCACAGATGTGAAATCCTCTGAAGTCCGGAAGACCCGAAGTCCTAGAACTCAGATGCCTGAAGTTCCATAGTAAGTGTCAGTTGTTAGATGTTGAGTAAATGTGGACGGTTGGTCCACGCTACTTCACAATTACGTAATCTGGAACTCCGAGAGATTGTTGTGTGGTGCATTGATATCTTCTGAAGTTGAAGGCCCGAAAGCTAGAGTAAGAACCTAGTGATCTAGCGCTTGGTCATGGCCCATGATCACTATTGGGTATGTGTTATATTCTTTGGACGAGGCCTCAGGAAACGTGACACCTACCTTGGGAAATGTGTCATGTATTTAGGTGTTTTTTCGGCACATGGTTTTTTCCAATGGTTTTCTATTTCCAGTAAAGGAATTAGGGTTTTGGACTAATCCATGTCATTGGGTTAGGGTTTTGGATGCTGCTATCTCCTATATGTATATTTTATTCTAAACAATGTAACAAAATGAATGAATATAGAATATGTTGGTTTTCTCGGTTTGGGTTTCCAGGGGAAAAATATCTGTGTAATGTTTTTATTTGTCATTGTATATTTTTTGTTCTTTTCTAAATATCTGTTTGCAGTAGATATTGTAAAAGGTTAAGATTTACAATTACATGGATTGGGGAGTGAGAGAAAGGGGCTAGTGCCCGAAAATGATTATAGAGTAGAGAAGAGCTCAGAAAGAAAATGAAACTTGAACGTTTTCTTAAAACAGATTTGTTTGAATGCGTAAACTGGTGAAGTATTGAATAAGTTTCAATTGTTTCTCTTCTTTCAGTTTTCGAGTGCAAGAAGTGCACATTTTATACAAGGAGTGCATTAACACAGGTAAGTTAGCCTCAGATAAGCTCAAGGGAGATACCATTGAACCTTCATCAACAAAAGTGCAAGGAATGCACAGGAAGAAATATGTGTTGAGTTCAAAGAGAGATAGAGTCACTGAGAACTCTATAGGGCTCTTCCAAGTGGACATAAAGCGAGTGCAAGTGTGCATAGAGAGAACTCTTTATCGAGTTCAGGGAGAAGAGTATCAGAGGAAGATACTCACAGAGTTATTGAACACTCTGTAGAAAACACTCAGCAAGGTGTTCTTTGAGCATAAGGTTGGCAGGAGGGCATGAAGTTTTCCTTTGAATGGAAACATAAGGGTCGAGACCCTTAGGAGACTGAGTAAATAAAAAATCTCAGAAGAGATAACGCAAGGAGTGCGTGGGAGACAGACTCATTCTAACTCCTAAATATCAAAATAGATAATGATTACGAGAGTGAAGACGATATCTAGGAGGCAGACTCGTAGGAGAAAGGTAAAAGGTCGAAGATTTTGAACACTGACAAAATCTTCCAAGGCAGAATAAGTCAAAAGCTCAGGAGGAGGAGCGACAACAACCATCAGATCAGTTGTGGGGAGGAGCCTAGACTGTTAGATTAGCATCCAACAGAACAAAGGAAGTGCAGAGGAGAGGAACAGATCCCATCCGTTAGGTCTTAGTGTGAAGTACCAACAATCATTTGATACGGAGGTAAGCGCACAAGAATTAACCCTTGTGTGCATAGCAGAAGTGGACTTGTCAAAGTCGTGAAGTCCCAAAGTGACTTGAGACCGTCCATCATCAAGGAGGACAAGTGGCGTAAGATCCAAAACTTCGGAAGTTTGTGGACAAGGACGAGGAGAAACAACCGAAGTAAATCTTGGTCATTGATCTGAAAGTGGATGCGTGGTGCTAGATATGGAACTCCTGGTACGGAGCACTCTGGAGGAAAGAAAAGGGTGAAAGCAGCAAAATCCAGAAGGAGATCTCAATCATTGATCGAGGAGGAGGTTCAAGGATCGTTGATTTGGTATTGGTCAGAAAGAGTTGAACTTTCGAAGAGAATCAGGGTCATTGATTTGGAGAGGACGTGTGGCAGAAGATTTGTTACTCCCGAGAATTTCACTCCAGAGATTTGTGTGTGTGGAGATGTGAGAACTCCCAAAGGCCAGAAAGTCAGAGTGCATCAAAACCATCCGATTTTTGAGGACATGTATCAATAGACCTTCCACTCCATAATATTGTCATACGTGGAAAAACAGATAGTTGAGAGTTGAAACTCCTAAGGGTCGGAGAGCTAGAATCAATCATAGTCATTGATCTGGAAGGGAGCTACGTGTCGACAGATCGTGTAGATATGGGATCTCATGTGGGAGGAGGAAAGAAGGTAGAAAAGGGAGGATAGATAACAACCATTGATCTCATATCATCGCCAAGGGATTGGAGTTTGATGAACGAGCTGGATTGTGGGGCCAAAACTTGCTTGGATGTTAAAAATATGAGAGTGGGCTACAATTTATACCACAGTTTTAACAAAGTGATGCATGGGAGCTAGAGGTGAATTGCAGGACGAAAAGAGGGTTGGACTAAAACCACTCTTGCCCATGCCCACAATCACATTTTTCCATGAGGTCATAGCCCAGGTTCATATGAAGGAAAGGGATAATGAAAAAGGGGCTAGCATCTGAAACTTGGAGTTTTTGACGTGTACAGGAATAAGCCTGCAGTTCTGACAGGACCTATTCCTATAGGAGAAAAGGGGGCATGTATATAATTTTTTTGGGTTCAATCATGATCCCTAAGAGTCAATTCAACTTAGAATATTGAAATATCCTTTGACCGGGAGGTCAACAGACCCCGTTGAGGTAGGGGAAATGCGTCGAAATTGCTCAGGGAAGAAATATTCATGTACAGTGACTACCGTGAGAGAACAAGAAGATTTATGAATACAAGAAGAATTGAAGACTTATGGTTCCAACAAGGAAAAGTTTCACATGGGAAAGAAGTTGTTGCAATTTCGGTGGCAACAAGTATGTTATTGCTTGTTGGGTCAGCCAAAGGAAAGAATGCTTGCATGTTTGCAAGTGTTGTTGGTGATGTTGTTGCATAAGGAGTGAAGCAATAGAGAGATGAAGTGTTGGCTATAAATTTGATAAAAGAAGCATGAAAGCTTCTACTGCTATTAGACTTTCAGGTAGTATAAAATTTATTAATGGCAGTCATGAAGGTATGAGTTTTTATTACTCTTTTTTCATAATTGTTGAAAGGAAATTTAGGTAAGAATTTCCTGAGCCAAAGTTATTTTATAAAATCAAATGATTATATTATTGAGTGCATACCATTGGATGTGGTAAAGGATAGAGGCATGTATTAATTCAAATCTTTTATCTTCTGAATGCACACACTGACATATGAGAGTGTCATGTTAATTTGGTTATGGGGTAATAACCAAAGAATTAACAATAAGCACTGGTTATAGGAATGAATGCCAGTAAGCTAGTCATGTATGAGACCAGGACATGGTTGGATACAGAAAGGTATGGCTATGGAAAGGTTATGAGACACACAGGTACTAAAATCTTCCTACCTTTAAATAAAACTTGGATTGCAACCTTTTTGCTAACACTAATTAACACCGCAAAATTATATTCTTGGTGTAGTGTTTAGGTAGAAAAGGAAGGCATCCAATTAATTGGGAAGACAATAGGAAGTGTGTGGAGAATGTGTCGACACATTGACCAGAATTCCATCTTATGGACTATGAGATACATGAATGAGATAAATAGCATTATGTAATACAGTGCAAGGTGCACTGATTAATTATGCATTGAGATTTGCACTCATGCATAATAAGTGACAGAATTGTATACTAAATGCAATGGCTGAATGAGTTTTTATTTAAGTACATGCATATATATTATTGCATGGAAATAATTGTTACTAACAGCTAAAATGTTGTTAACTCTTGAAGTTGAGGACATTTCAGGGAGGTGTTAGACATTGCAATAGGAAAATTGCAAGTCAAGTAGTCACATGAGCATTGACTACAGGAAATTTTTTTGTTCAGAAAAATAAGTAATGAACTTACAGATATTATTGTGAACATGCATATTCATAGAATGATAAGTCATTCTATTTTATTAAATTGTTTGGTAATTATTATTGAATTGCTAGGTGCAGAAAATTCCAAATTCACTACATATGGTTTTATACATATTGCAATTGAATTATGATGTACAAGAAATACTGACAATTGTTGTCAATATGCAAGATGAAGCCCAAGGAAAGAGAGGTGTAACAATTGATGGACTATATGTGATAGTGAAGGTGCACACTCCTAGGGTGGGACATGCATGTGGGGAAGAGAGACTATTGGTTGGAGTGATGCTGAGGTTTGGTACCTTGGTCTAGACCATGTTGATGTGGAAGGTCTTCTCAATCAAAAGATAAGTACAATTATCTGTTTATTGTATGTTTTGTATCTTGTATACAAGTTATACTGCTATTAGAATTGCATGTATATACATATATATACATTGCATATATGCTTGCATTACCTGCATCCATGACTGTACATAATGTGTTTCATATTTCATTGTTGATAAATATATACCTGATGTTAATCATGTAATCAATTGGAATGTGATTTAGGTGGATCAAGAAGGCATCTTCCAAGTGCATCTGGTGCGCATATTGGATCGGAAAAGAAAACAACTTTGGAATCGAGCCATAGGGCTTGTAAAGGTCCAGTGGACCTGATACGTTCCAGAGGACGCGACATGGGAGCATGAGGATGCTATGCAGGTAGAATACCGGCATTTTTTTGAATATTTTAGAAATCTTGTTAATGTTGTGTAAGTAAGTTGCACTGAGGATAGTGCAAAAATAAGGGGAGGGGATTCTAATACCCCAAGTATGAGCCCCATTTATATCTATGTATTGTAAACATGTTTTCTAGGATGGTGAGATGAGAAATTGTAAGCTGATAAGCTTATGTGCAAGTAGGCCAGAGAGCCTAGGTGTTAAAGGACAGGAGCCTGTTTTGTACAGGTAATTATGCACTTTGTTAATATAAAAAATTCATTGTGTGTAGACCAACCACGAAGAAAGAGTGATGGGGGAATACGTTTCCACAAGGTTGGGTAAGGGAGGAGGCTAAGTGTTGGGCCTAGGGGCTAAGGTATGGGGGCTATGTCTAAAGGGGATAATAGTTTATTATTATTTCCTAAAACGCTAAGGTGGTCAATTGACCAAGTGTTGACCCAGGTTCCTGGGAAAGGAACATATGCAAAATGGAGTGCATGTAGCTCCAGGAAGATAGGTGTCAACCTTTGTGCATGCAGTTAAAACTGCAGAAGTCAGTTGTGTTGGGGGTTCACTTGCCATTCTCGACCCACTATCTAACCGTGAATCGAAGGCATCCATCACGAATCTCTGGAACTAGTAACCCGTGAGTCAAATCATGTTGGTAGTTTGCTGGTCATTTGGCCATCCTCCGCATGAGTTCATGCACCCATTCTTCCATACTCGACATGAGTTTGTTGGAATCCTTCCCAATAACCCATTTTTTGTCATCATTGGACCTTTGCATAGCCACACACCTCTGAAAATCAGATCCGTGAAGTTGACCCGCATCTTCTGTGAAACCTGAGCATCTCGTAATTGTTTATGTTGTGTGTGTTATAACTGTGGGTTGTTGTGGCCATGCAATCCCTTGGTTGAGTGTGGCTTGTCATCATTGTTTGTTCCTTGCTGAGCCTTGTTGTTGTTCTCCTTGTGTTGGAACAAACCTAAAGAAGAATTTTATGAGGCCTGTGTGCAACACTCTCTCCAGGTGAGAGAGGTGGTTGTGGTTGAAGAAGCAAATTGCTAGGCCTATGTGCAACACTCTCTCCAGGTGAAAGAGGTGGTTTTTGTTGAAGAGGCAGGTTGTCAGGCCTGTGAACAACTCTCTCCACATGAGAGAATGTGTTATGGAAGTGATTTCCCCTAGAAGGGGTCCCATAGATTCTACAGAGCTCTGTGAATTCTGGTTTGCCCTGTTGCTGAAGCCTAAGGCAAGTGAGGTGAAGTAGTTGATAGACTGTGTGACAGTGAAGGTGTATACTCCTGGGGTGGGACATGCATGTGGGAAATATGAGTCTGTGAGTAGTGGGCATAAGTGGCTCCTGGGAGAGAATCCTTCCTCATAAACTGCGTGTTTTTTTATTGACCTTGCCTAACCTAGGATTCCATTGCCCGGTGGAGCTTAGTCCCATCTCAAGGGTGACCTATTGCTAAGTGTGATGAATAGTGCAGTCTAAGGCTGGGAGGTTCGCTGAAGGTCTACACTCAGTTAGTGGTGTTATTCCAGTTGAAAGATAAGTATAATTTATTTGCTTAGTTTTATGTTATGCATACCTGTGATGCTTGGAATCTTATCATGTATTTCGTTGCGTATATGAATTACTGTCTATTACATTTGAATCTGTATGGTAGCGGTAACTATGTGTTATGTGTTTTATTTCGATTAAAATGCATGCTATATATATATATATATATATATATATATATATATATATATATATATATATATATATATATATATCTGTGAATGTTCTGCGTGTTAGTGTTACTCGAGCTGTTGAATGTTCGGGGATGCTACAGTTTGGTATTGTAGCTAAGTTAAAGCTGATTAGTGGCATTGCCCAGGTCGGTTGATGGATAGGGATGTTACAATCAACATCTTTCATATATGGTGGGTAACAAGGGACAAACTCGAGTGTAGGACAAATAGACGTTTGTTGAGACATTGAAGTGCAAATTTCCTCATTTGTTGGTAGAAGCAGGGATGCTTCCATATCTAAACAAGGAGGAATTGGGCCATGAGGAAGGCAACACCCCTTCCTTCGCCACTTGGAATAAGGAGGGTGCTCCATAATAAATGTTAGTATGTAGTGAACGTCAGATAGTTATATTGTAAAAATCCTTCACCAGTCTAGTTGAGCAGCGTGCTCCATGATAAATGTTAGTATGTAGTTACCGTGAGGCAACTATACTATAAAAAACCATTACTTGTCCGATTGAGCGGGAACTTCATAATAAAATGTTAGTAGTTTAATTATGTAGTAGCAATTTCCATTGTAACTTGAATAATAACACTGAGGAAAAAGTTGTGCTGCATAATAAAGGGTGCTTCTCTCTTACTGAATAATGTGACGGTTAGTTTGTGTTATAATTCTTCTTCTCTATTTCGTGTATTCTCTGTGTTATCTCCTCTACACTATCTAATTTATGTTCTTCACTATGTTTTGAGTTTGTTGTGTGCATGTTTCATATATAAATTGCAGATCACCCACCCAACATATATATGAGGGTGGGGATGAGAGAAGTTAATATGGAAAACATTGTGCTAGTGGAGCGAGTTAATATGCATATATACACGGGTGGGGATGAGGGAGATTAATATGCAAAACATGGTGGTGGCGAAGTGAGTTAATATGCAAAAACATGCATGTTTTGTATATTAACTCCCCCACATATGAGGTTGGGAATGGAAAGCATTAATATGCAAAACCCTCACCCCTACCTTCATAGAGTGGAGATGAAAGAGATTAATATCCAAAACATGGTTGAGAGAAGAGTTAATATGAAAAACAAAAAGTGTTTTGCATATCAAATCTCCCACCCCACATATGATAATGGAGGTGTAACTAAATGAAGTTAATATGGAAAAACATGTTATAAGAATGAGAATGAAGATAAAAGGAATTAATAAAAAAAACTTAAATATTAATTAAATTGTATGATATTAAGAATTTGATATTTACAATTTATAAATTGTAAAACATACATTAAAAAAAAAATAGTATAAAAACATTTAGTTACAAACTTCAGTTATGCTACACGAGTGACATTCTTTTCTCCCAATAAACAATTCCATTACAAACTTATCTTGTAGTTATTTATTTGGAAAAAAATGTCACGTTCTTGACTTCGAAACTATGAAAACATTTAATTACATATATTTAATTACAGGTTCAATGTGATGACTTCTTTTTTATATGGCTAGATGGATAGGTCATATTCTTCCATATGATTTTATATAATATATAGATATATCTCCGTGTATATATATGGAAAACCTACGTAAATACGTTAATGGCAAGAGGCGTTGACAACGGAGGGAATGATAACGTTGTAGGTCACAATTTGTATAAAGGCAACAAGTCTCACAATCTCTCCGTATGAAATTCAAAAACTATTTACTACGCGTATATGAAGACCAAATATATTTTAACTTAGCTTTAACATTTTTTATTCAAAATACTAACAATAATGGATTGATTTGGATTCCTCCTAAAACCTATTTTTACCCATTGCACCATATCAAATGACAATCTGTGAAGAGTTGGCAATGAAATGAAGAACATAACATGACGAAGCTCCATGATCTCGGAGGGTTCTGAGGCTAGGGTTTGAGTGAAGCCGGTGGGCTCTGCGGACGAGATGTCCTTTGTGCATCTTCAGGCGCTCTGGTTTCCTTGTTGGCTGAAACGGAGGTTCTTGGAGTTTTGTTTTCTTGCTTGCTGTACTCTGGATGTGTTCTTGCAAAAACAATCTGTTCTTCTGGTTCTGGACTCGGTTGATCAGTGGTGGCTCTTTCTGGTTTTGCAGGAAGAGGCTTCTTGTTTTTGTTCTTTTTATCTTTCACATTTCAGAAAAGGTTTTAGGCTAGAGTTTTGAGGTCCTTGCTTAGGGTGTGCGGGTAACATTTTCAGGTCCTTTTCAGGGAAATGCCGTGTTGAGTAACACTTTGAGGTTTTTATTGGAGGTGTGCAGCTGTCTGGTTTTTTCCATTATGGTGTGGATGTAAGAGGGTTTCTTTTTTGCAGCCTATGTGCTAGCGTGTTTAGCTTCTGTCTGTTTGGTTTTTTTTGGACTTTGATTTTTCTGTTTTTAAGCTGACTTTGCCTTCTAGTTATATCAATCAAGATAACAATTTATATATCAATATAATGAATAATTTTCTGTTGAAAATAAAAATAAAAATAACAACATGGATTTAAGAAAATGGATTTAAGAAAATAGGTCCATTAAACACATCTTATTATTAAAATTATAGAAAATGTTGTGTAAAATTATAGAAAATGTTGTGTGTTTGTATTTTCTGTTGGAAAAAAAAATAAAGAACATAACAACATGGATTTAAGGAAATGGATTTAAGCAAATAGGTCCATTAAACACATCTTATTATTAAAATTATAGAAGATGTTGTGTGTTTGTTTTTAAAGTAAATAGTTGAACAAAAGAGATTCCTTGGCTACAAACAAAGGAATAACAACATCAATTTTGTGAATAACAACAAACAAGTATATAAAGAAACAAAAGGAGGCGTCATAGACAGGCCAACAGATCCATATGAGCTCAGATTTATGACAATTGTAACCAAAACACACACAGAAGCCCATGGAAAAACAGAGACCTCGCAGGGCTGAGAGAGAGGACCGACGAAATAAAAACCATATTCTTTTTCTGCCTTCTCTAACAGCATCCGGAACAGAGGGTGATTAACCGATTCTGTTTTCATCACAAACCAGGCCCGTCCGGCCCAAGGTACACTTCGAAATGTCCTTAGGGAGCCATGTTTTCCCAGTCGCTTTCGGGCCAAGAACGGCAACCGCGCAGGTTAATGACGCCAGGTCCTCAGCAATCTGTTTCTTTCTCTTTGCTGTGCCTGGTATTCATGGTCACGGCGAAGTCATCCGGAACAGAGCGTGATTAACCGATTCTGTTTTGATCACAAAGAAACCGTTCGGCCCCACGTAAACTTCGAAATATCCTTAGGGAGCCATGTTGTCCCAGTCGCTTCCGGGCCAAGAATGACAACGGCACAGGTTAATGAGAGGCATCATCCTGCATGAGGGCACCGTAAGTGGAGGCCGACGATTCACAATGATTATTGTTAGAATGCTCTGCCATCTATAAAGAAGAGTCAACACCATTAAAACCTATATGTAGTTCTCGTGGGCCATTAAAATAATGAAAATAACGAAAGAAGGGGATTTTATTGTCTTTTTTCCGAGAGAAGGAATCTCATGAAATTAATGTCACGTCCTCGGCACAGCCATAGTTATCTCTATTCTATCGATGATGAGATTTATAAATAATTTTAAATTGAATAGGGAGGTAAGGAGATTGCCGAAATCCATTGACAGATTCCGGTCCCCAGTTTTGGATACCTCCCCGTGACAATAAATTCAAGCCAGTGTGAGGGTTTATTACTTTTGGGAACCGGTGTCGTGTCCATTGACCTTTCCTGTCAATAAGCCAGCGTGAGGTTTTATTACTTTAGGAACCGGTATCGTGTCCATTGTTCTTTCCTGTCAATAAGAAGAGTATGATGGGTTTGATGGTCAACTCATGTCCTCATCCATTGCTTTTTACAATGTCATTTATTTCAAAATTAACAATATTCGACTTACCTTTTGGTCAATGCTCAAGTGGGATAGTGCTCAATTGGGATTTACACTGATTGCTTAAATTGTTGAAAAGATGGAAAATTTTCGTTTTTCTTTTTTAATATTGGTTTAATTTTTAAGATTATATTTCAGAGGAGTTTGTTCACAAAGCTATCAGCGTCAGTCGGTCAAGTTTGGTATCAAAGCTATCAGCGTAGTGGTGGAACACTATTTTAACAATTAACAATACTTTCAATGTTCTCGGTAGGTTACTAGATATCTCCAAGTTTCCATCCATATACATAAAAATGACTAATGTTTTAGTTAGAGGGTGAGGTAGTTCTCAGTGTTATACACATAATGAAGATGCTTATTAAAAATTACTAGTGTTTTACTTAGAGGGTGACCTAGTTCTTAGTGTTATACACATAATGAAGATGCTTATTAAAAATGATTAGTGTTTTATTTAGATGGTGACTTAGTTCTCAGTGTTATACATATAATGAAGATGCTTATTATCAATTCAGACATATTTTAAATAGTTTTTAGATAATAGGTATCATCTCACATGTTTTTAAATGGTTACCGAGATCTTTCATCTACTTCTTTCTCACAACTAAATGAAAAGGTAAATACCTTTGAAAGGAAATTCTTCTATTCAGAAATGTCATAGATATTTTTATGCACTACTTTTTTCTCAAAACTAAATGAAAAAGTAAATACCTCTAAAAGAAAATTTATCTATTGAGAAATGTCATAGATATTATTATGCACAAACAAAAAAAAGTGTGAGAACTCACTATTAAGCAAAGAGATAGATTACATATTAATACACAAGTTTAGTCTCAAGATAAAAGAACTACCTTGATCTATTGGTTGATAAAATATCTCAACTTCACACCAATATAGGAAGCATCTAGTTGGATGTGAGAGATTCACTCCAACTAGTTCCAACAACTTTCTAAATACTAGGAACAACTACGTTAGCTTAACAAACACACCAACTTCCCCCCATAAGTGAAATGTATGGAGGAACAATGTACAATCCATGTTTCTCCCAACTTGTAATTAATCATTAATTAAGATTACCATGCAATGGCATGTGAACGATGTAAATGTATTTTTTTTAGATTACCAACAACTGATTGTGGGGGTGAAGCCTTGAAGTATTGGCCATGATATCACTAGGGGAAAGAATGGAAGAACTATAAGAGAGAGTGCATTATGTCAAATGACCCCAAATTTCTCCTTGTTGGGGATAATAAACCCCCTCTAGATCCCAAGGAGAGGAATCAGTTAATGAAGGAAGGACTGGTGGTTGAATAATCAACCACCCCCATGAATGGAAGCAAGGTCTAGCTAAGGATACAAGACGTTGTCAACCCAAAGTACCACAGAGTCGTGCAACCCAGGCTGACTCGGGTTTCCTTTTGACAAAAGGAACATGATAAGTCGAGAACCATCTCGGGAAAGGAGGTAGAAAATATACACGCACAGATAGTTCAGGGAGAGGTGTGCACGAGAATCTCTGCAGATAGAAGGAGAGAAACCCAACAAGAGCGCATTCACTGAGGGGAACGTGTGACTCGGATATGTCGAAGAAAAGAGGAAGGCCATGATCTTGATGTTGAGGAAGTATCTGATAATCCTTGTAGGGATGCTATGACAAAGAAAGGATCTTTGAGTAATGGAAAAAAAATTCCTAGTGATATCATGGCTTGGCACGGAGGTAGCCAGAGCGCTAAGATTGAATTCCTTTGAGCCTACGGTTGGGTGGAAAGGTTCACACCCACAATTAGTTAGTTGGCTACATTTTGTAATAGATAACTACTCTCATACCCTACGAAATTGAACTGTGACAATAAAACAAAGTTGGATATCCTATGCATGTTTCATGGATGTGCATGTTTGCTTGATGGTTAGATTGTGTTTCTTTATCTTTTGCTTGGTTGTGTATTTAAGAAATTAAGGACCCATATGGTCAAATATGATTTGTATACGTAAGTAATAGATGCTCCTGAAGTGGCTTGAATGAAAGGAAAGGAACTGTTATTTTTCTAACCATAGGCCCAATATTCATATGTGCATATTTACCCTTCCTGTCATTTGGAACTCCTGACAAAGGGATCTGTTAAGCTCAGGAGGTATAACGCTTGTAGGATACAATCAAGGGTTGTATCATTCCGAAATTTCACTTGTTTGGTGAAGGGCTCGTGCCCACGTCCTTAAAAAATTTGCAACGAAGAGTTAAACATGTAGCCCACGACGATTTTCGGAGGACCCATATGGCTAAGGTTTGGGAACCTTGCGCTAGTTCAAATGGTGCTAAGTTATAATTAACTTTGGAGCTCAAGGGGTTTGGAACTCTAGGATGTCACAACTCCACAATTGTTAAAACCCTCGAATGTCGAAGTTGCAAAATGTTGTGAGTCGTTGATGTCGGAGTGCGTTGCGAACGTTTCTTGACTGCCTGATCCAATAATGGAGGGTTTCACGTATGGCACTTCAGCGAAGTCACACTTCGGGATAATGGAGTTGTTGTAGTGCCAAAACCCCCAAATGCCAGAGTCACAAATTTATGGGATCCATCGATCTGGAGGAGCTTCGGGACCACTCGTGACCATTTGATCTACTCCACAGTCAATTCCTCTTTGACCTACTCCGGAAGGTTAAAACTTCACAATCGTCGAAACTCTCTAAGGTTGACTTTACAAAGTGGCGTGGACCGTTGATCCTCAGATCCCTCAAGATCCCTCTCAATTGTCCATCTACGGACTCCGTTGAGAACCCCTCTTAACTTCCCAAGAAACCAAGACATGTCTTGGAGAAACACGTGGCCCCCTCTTGTCCTATGTCAAATGTAGTCTGTTGGAGTAGAGCTATTGGATGAGAGGATATGTGGCAAGAGATCTGATAGTCTGGAGACTTGGCCCTCTATGGAATTCGAGATGTGGTGAGTTGATAAGCCCCAAAGCTTGGAGTTGTGAAGCAACGGGAGCCATGGATCTACGTGGATAGATCTCGACCGTGAGATTTGAAGGACGTTAGAAGATTTTTTGTGGGGGTTGACATGGCTCACTCACATCATCCAAGGTGAGGTGGACCCGCAACTAAGGTGCCACGTGTCACCAATATATGGATGTTTTGCAGACCCCATATTCCTATTAGAGCGTTAAATGTGTCACCCTTGATGAGGGCACGTGTCACCCTTGACCCCACTAGTACATATTGGAAAAATTGTGATGTTCTATTTGTGACGTTATGGACAAAATTGGCCATACTGTCCAAAAATAGAGGAAATTTTGTTTTTTTCTCCATATTGCCCGATAATGTTGCTCTTGCGATGTACTACTAAAAACGTCTTTCTTGCGACGAAGTTTAGAGGACGTCTCTCTTGCATCAACATCAAATTTTCATCTCACTTGCGACATTGGTCAAATATTCATCACACTTGCAATGTTGTAGACACTAGGTTTTCCACACCCTAACGGTCACATACTATTTAACAAAGTCAACTTTGACTTGGTCAGCTATCGTTGGAATTGCGACATTATAAAATCTATAAATATGTTTCATTTTACGGATGTTGCGACAAGTTTTCTATAATAATGACAATTGAAAAAGGGTATAAGGTCTTCTTGGCGAACAAAAAACATGTATTTTTTTTTAGTATATGTTTGTGGGAAAGAATGTCAGAAAACATTAGAGGTGGGAAAAAAATTAAAGACGGTGAAAAGGGTTACGGTAAATGTTATTGCCCTTGCAAAAATGGTTGTACTAGACGTCCCAAAATAGTTTTAATAGCAACAGAGAAAAAATATTGTAGAAAATATGGGCACATGGACAAGGGATCAAATGAATATCGTCCCATGGTAATTAGTTATATATATATTCATTATATTTTTTAATATTTATTGTATTTTCAATATTTTATATTGTTTTATACATGCACTAATTTTTCATGATTGTTTGTAATTATAAAGTTAGATTTGCCCCCTAACGTTCCGCAAAAAACACCAAGTAGTAGCAGAAATGATGTTGTACAAGATGAAGAATATGAAGTAGATAATGAAGATCAAGTTAATGATCCCATGGAAGTAGATGAAAATAATAACATAGTTCAAGATGATGGGACAAATCAAATGATCCAAGACTTATTTGATCATTTAGATGAGGGTCATGGGGATAGTAGTGATGGTATTTATGATGAACCTCTAATTGAAAAGGAAAATAAATGAATTTATAAAGGGTAAAGAGAAAATATTCTCTCCATTACATTGTTGTTGGTGAACTTAAAGGCTATGAATCATTTGTCGAACACATGTATGACACATATCCTAAGGTATGTAATATGTTTCATCACATCTACATAAAGGTTGAATTTTCCCAACTTTTTTTAGTGTTAACTAATGTGTAAAATAAAAATGCAATATTTACAATTACTATTCTTTACATTAACTATTTATTTTTTATGTTTTAGATTGTTAGGTGAATTTATGTTACCCTCGTCAAATATTTTACCTCGGACATATCGAGATTTACATGCCATTATGAAATATATTGGAATGGAGTATCAAAGTATAGATGCATATCCTGATGATCATATTATATATTATGGACAACATGCATCGAAAACAAAATGTTCGGTATGTGGTATGAGTAGATATCAAACCGATCAAGTAACAAATATGGTGTCTCGAATGGTTCTTGATCATATTCCCATAATTCCACGTTTGCAACAACTATTCAGGTGCCAAAGCGTAGCACAATTTATCGATTTCCATGCATGAAAGAGAATTGAAGATGACATTCCTTGAATGCCTGCAAATGGTTATGCATTTAAGGAAATTTCTTCGAAATGGCCATAATTTACAGATGAACCTCGTAATGTTAGGCTTTCATTAGCAACTAACGATGTTAATCCATTTGGAGAGCTTCAGTCTGTTTACTCAGTGTGGCCTATTTTTGTTATCAACAATAACATTTCTCATTATATGTCAATAAAGAGGGAGGACTTAATGTTGACAATGATTATTCCAGGTATTTATTTACATTAATTTTTCGAATGTAAAGTTTTCATTTTTTTTTGTTTTGCATAACATATTTTATTTATTTATTTACGTATATATACATAAAATGGTAGTAATTTCATGTAATTTCAAACAATTAGGTAAGTACCAAGTTAAATATATGAATGTGTATATCCAACCTCTTATCGACGAGCTACCAAAGTATATGAGAGCCTCTCTTTGCACCAGAATCAAGTGGACGGGATCGTGGAAGATTACAGAGACATCTTCTTCTTACCTAGTGGGGTATCGATGTACTTCCAAGTCAAGAATCCAATTGATCTAACCCCTGGTTCATCGCTACTTAATGGACCAATATATCATCGCTCGCTGATGGAAAATGATGAAATCAAGCACCAGATCCAACAACTACTTCTAAAGTGAAACATCTAACTCATCTCGTCCCCTTGCAGAAGCCCGATTGTGTTGGTAAGAAGAAACATGGGACATGGTGGCTCTACATTGATTACAGATCATTAAAAAAATCACATCATGAAACTGGTACCCAATTCCCCAAATTGATGACCTTCTTGACCAACTTAAGGGGGAAAAGTTCTTCAACAATATTGACCTAAAGTCTGGCTACCACCATGTTCCCATCGAACCAACTGATGCATGGAAGACAACTTTCAAATCTAAAGAAGGTATGTTTGAATGGTTGGTCATGCCCTTTGGCTTAACAAATGCACCAACAACTTTCATGAGGTTGATGGATGATGTATTGAGACCCTTCACCAACTTTTTTTGTGGTGGTATATCTTGATGACATCCTCATCTTCAGCAGAACTTGGGAGGAGGACATGCAACATATTCAATAGGTTTTGGTCACTTTGTGGCAGCACAAGCTATATGCCAACTTGGAAAAATTATCCTTTGGCATGAACAGGGTCCAATAATTGGGATACATTGTTGATGAGCATGGGGTACATGTGGATCCAACAAATATTCAATTCATTCGTGACTGGCCAGCCCCGACCACACTAACCAAGCTTCAAAGCTTCTTGGGACTTGTCAACTTCTACAGAAGGTTCATGTTGGGATTCTCCCACATTGATGGGCCCTCAGCCAAAGAACCAAGGGTGGAGAAAAGGAAAAGTTTGCATGGGGGTAAGAACAACAACAAGCATTTGATGATCTAAATCATAGCTTGTGCTCAGCTCTAGTACTCTCCTTACCTGATATGCAACAGTCATTCAAGATTGAGACTCATGCCTCCGACTATGTTGTAGGCACAATTCTCACTCAACATGGTCATCCAGTAGCATACCATAGTGAGACACTCTCATATACTATCCGTAAATACCCCATCTACGACAAAGAAATTTATGCCATTGTGCAAGCGTGTCGCCAATGGAAACATTACATTTTGGGAAATGAGACAATCATCCACACTGATCAGAAGCCTTTGCAGTTCATACAGACACAAGGGAAGTTGCATAACGACCGCCATCAAAAGTGGTCCACATACCTACTACAGTTCCATCTCAACATCAAGTATAATACATGGAGCACAAATCGTGTCCCCAACTGCCTCTGTCACCCTCCCGTTGTTTTACTCACTATAGTCCTCCATTCCTATGGGAATGAGGCATCTGAGTGGCCCCAACTTTATCAACATGACCTTGACTTCACCACCACTTATTGGCTCTTGGGTATAGGAGTGAATGTCATCGATCCTCACATCCATGATGGAATTTTATGCCATCTGGGTCACCTTTGTGTTTCCACAAGAGAGTGTGCAAATTTGATTTGGGTGGCTCACTATAGTTGGATGGCAAGACATTTTGGCATAGAGAAAATTTTGGTCATTCTATAGAAAAAAAATTACTAGCCAAAACTTTGACAACACGTCAACAAGTATATCAGATCTTGCACTTCATGTGCCATTTCTAAGCCATACATCAAGAAGAAAGGCTTATACACCCCTCTTTCTACTCTTGAGAGGCACTGGGAAGCCATTTCAATGGATTAAATGTCTGGCCTTCCATCCACCAAGAATGACAATGATTGTGTATTTGTGGTGGTTGATCGATTTTCGAAGATGGCCATTATCACAGCTTGCAAGAAGATCCTCATAGCAGAAGATACTTCCAAGCTCTTCTTCAAACGAGTGTGGGTCCATTTTGGGATACCACATACCATCACCTCAGATCAGGACAATAGGTTCCTCAGCACATTTTGGTTGAGTCTCTGGTCATTGTTGGACACCAAGCTCTCTAAGTGCACTACTTTCCACCCCCAAACCGATGGCCAGACATAGGTCGTTAATCAGATGATTGTGCACATCCTACACATGTAAAACTATAAGCATCCATGTACATGGGATGAGATTATTCCCTATGTTCAACAAAGCTACAATAGGGCTCTCCATAGCTCCATCGACCATATCCCATTTCAGGTGGGGCTGAGATTCCAACCCTTGGGTCCCATTGATGTTGCACTACCTCTTGCAACCACACAGGAAAAATATTCCCATGTTAATTTTGAGGTGGACACAGCCACTAGATTCATTGAAAGGATTCAACACATCCGCCAACAGGTCCATGAGATTTTGCAGAAAGCCAATGCTAAGTACAAGAAGGGCCATTATCAACACCGGGTACCGCACCAGTTTCAGGTGGGAGACAAGGTGTGATTACATTTGCAAAAAGAGAGCCTTACAGGGCCCCATCAAAAGATCCAACCACTTCGCTATGGACCTTACAACATCACTAAGGGTATGGATACTAATGTTTTTCACATCAACACTCCACCGTTCCTTGGCTTGCACCCAATTTTCAATATGGACCTACTTCATCCATATTTTCCACCATTATTGGACACATCCAAGATCACATAACAGTTGAAACCAACATAGCTGAACCCTAACTGCATGGAATAAGAATCCACTAATCAAATATGGACACACAGGTTAAGGGAACTCACCAACAAAGGATCCAACTTTATCGAGTTGTCAAGGCAGGGGAAACTCTTACACCAAGGCAAGTGATGCAATGATGATTCATGCCCCCTTCCTGAACCCGCAGGTTAGAAGGTCCACGTTAACATGATCTTTCCCTTTACACTGGCCCGAAGATATTTCAGAATGGCTCTTCTATTTCCCTTTAGGCAAATCTGCACCTACAATCAACTTCAAGAATTTCCCCCTTGTACTTCGGGAGATCGGACTTCGCACTTTCACGAATTCGGTGGTCGAGCGCCCGTCTCTCAAATCTCCGAAACCCGAAAACAGTCAACGCTGACCCTTCCTCTTTCTCTTTCGGAATTTTCCTTATCGTGATTTCGGCGGTCGCGGTGTCCAACAACTTGTTCCTGCGATTCTCGAAACCCGATTTTCTGAAATTCTGACGCGCTCACAAAGCTGACCTTTCAACGCCCCTTTACTCCATCAGGACTTCAGACTTCGCGATATCACCAATCCTAATGAAAACATTTCGGGACTTCATCCCACAAAACCCCGAAACGGTCAACTAAATTGACTTCTTGTTGAGAGTGCACCACTTGTCCACTCGTTGACTCCTCTGTGGCCCACACAATCCTTTTAGCTTTCAGGACTTCGCGTTTCATGATTTCGCGATTCACCTTGCAAAGTTTACGGAACTTCGACTTACGAAATCTCGAAATAGGAATCCACTTGCAAATCTAATGACCCTTGTGGCTTGGATCTACGACCCTACTCCTCCTGAGCTTAGTACCTTTAGGAGTACTTGTGGTAACTCCCCTACTCTTTCGTGAGATCTAACGGCTCACGGAAATTCACGAATTCTCTACAGGGAATTCCGGCCGTCCATTCTTTCTTTGAGAACTCGTCCTCCTATGGTCCAACGTTACTAAACTTTCCTTCAACCCTTTAAGATACTTGACCTTGAGCCTTCCTTCAACTCCTTCGAAGATTCAAATCCTTCTGAGGTTCCCCCAACTTTGAATCTTTCAGAAGACTCTTGCATGCACTCTTGGCGGCAAACTTTCAAACACTTCCGAGTGTTGAAATATTTCGACTCTGCGCACACCTGCAGCAACAGTCTCCCAATACTTCACTCAGGTTCGCAACCCTGAGATTTCACTCGGCCTGCACACTCCTTGCACGGCTCCTGTTCCTGACTGCACCTATTGTGTGAATGAGAACGAAATCTTTCTCTCCTGAAATTTTAGAGAAAAACCTCTGAACACCTTGTCGACGCACTCCTTGCGGACAATTCAACTGCACCCCTTGCAGGAACTCTTGCTCAGATAGAGAAACAATTGAAACTCATTCCTTTTCCCTTTCTTCTCAGATTTCAAACATTCAACAAGAAATCATTCATACAAAGCATAAAAGCAATTGCATGACAGATAGAGTAAAAACATTCATGAGCATAACATTCAAAGATGCATACAAAGAGAATATATGGACACCATGAGTCTGAATCACAACTTTCTTGTATTAATTCAGAACTTCTGTACATGGAGTGTGCTACACATCTCTCTCTGCTTCTCTTCTATGCTCTTCAGAATTATTTTCATGCTCTTCTAATGTTACAATACACAAATGAGGGTGTCTATATCCCGTTTCCCTCTTGCGCTCTAAAACTGTCTAATCTAACATTCAATTCTATCTACCTTCATTAACTACCAAAAATTCCTTCTACCTACTAAGGATGAGAGTGAATCGCTCAAGGTCCATTTATATCATACAAGTGTGCCTCCACTTGATGTTTCATTAATGGTTCAAGATATTTCAAAATTTGTGCTGGGCGCTTTTCCAGCTGTCCGTTGTCTCGTCGCTGGCTCACTTGAGATGCTTCTGCATCATACTCCCTCGCTTGAAAATTTTCATGGGCTCCTGTCCATGAGCTCGTGGATGGTCTATCCATGCTTTTGGATCTCCGCTTCGTTCTCCCAGCTGAGATCTTCAACTGGATGGCCCTTCCACTTGACCAAATATTCAAAGTATTGCGTCCACCTGGTCTTCTTTCTCACTCTTTTGTCCAGTATGCGCTCCATCTGCAGCTTATCTGCAACTGGCATCTGCTTTGTCCACTGGATCACTGGTTTCTCATCTCCTATTCCTGCTTCCTCATCTTTATATGGGTACAAATCTGAGATATTGAATATCAGAGAAATTTCGATCCCATCGGGTAATTCAATCTTGTAAGCATTCGTCCCAAACTTCTTCAAGACCCTACATGGTCCAATTTTCTTCATCTTCATCTTGTTATATGTTCCTCTCGGGAACCTTTCCTTTCTCAAATGTGCGAAAATCAAATCACCAACCTCAAATTGAAGTTGTCTTCTGTGCTGATCTACTCTGTGTTTATATTCCTAGTTCAAACTCTGCAAACGCTCCTTCACCTGGCTATGAAGTTCCTTCATCGCCTGTACAAAATCTT
>ML780296.1:399162-413745 GCA_009831015.1 Picea engelmannii | reverse complement strand
AACAAAGGAGATCAATTCTATCATTATGCCACTCCTCTGCAATGATCCTAAACATAACAAGGTGGTCCACAATTAAATGGTAGGCTCTAAATCGAACATTGCCTCTAAACGAAGTATATATTAATATTACTTAGTCACTTTAGCCATATCATATAAATTGTGAAGATTAAACAATCAAAGAAGAACATACTAGTTAAACATGGTGTAATGAAAAAAAATTATATTATATTAGGTATGATTTTATTAAAATATTTAAAAATACATATAAAGTTTTTTGTATATTGCAATTATGTATATACATTTTATAATTTTAATGAAGCATCTTAATATATTTTCATAAATTTAATTTATTATTGAATAAAAAGATATTAAAATTGATTTTTGATTGTTGAATAAAAAGATCCTAAAAATAAAAACATTAAGATCTTAAGAATAAAAACATTAACATCCTAATGTTAATGTTTGACTAAAGGATTGTCAAAATTAAATTTTTATTATGCTGAAAGGTATATTTAATAGGTTTTTAGTGCTTAATCAATTTTGTATGGACAAAATTAATTATTGATGGAATATTCTTAGTAGTCCCAATAAATCAATGATTGTGATTTATTTATAAAAACATCCATTTATATGTTTATTTTTGTCCCAATAAATCAATGATTGTGATTTATTTATAAAAACATCCATTTATATGTTTATTTTTTTAGTTTTACTTGATCATATGTTAAAAATAAACATGTTAACATGTTAACGGATGCCTTGCTAAATGCAAGAAAGTTATGAACAATAACTCTGATCCATTAATTTTGGAGGACACTAAGAATATGCCAACATCTTCAATGCATAACCATCAGATTAGGGTTTAAGGTTAAATAAGGTTAAAAGATCATTAATTGTGCCCATTATCAATAAGTGTAAGCCTTTAGACTTAAAAATTTATTATAATAACTAGCTGATTACCACATCTAAATGATTAGCTTTTCATTTTCTGGCCAATAACCTTTCTACCCTAAATACAACAAAACAACGCCATAAGCAAAAGTAAATTATCATTATAAATAACCACAAACCAACAATCCAGACAACACCATAACGCAAATCGAGACTCCATAGGCCGGCCAACGGATAAAAAAACAACAATCTAAAGCAAATCAAGAAACAAATGGAGACTTCATTGGCAGGCGAACTGATCTATCTGACCTAAAATTTACAGAAAATTATAATAAACAGACACACTAATTTAGTTCAGAACATCCAGAGCCCTGCCGCTGAGAAGCCCCAGGCAGGCGTCGTCCCCGTTCAGAGAATCCTCACCGCCATAAACGGTATTCAAGGTGTCCAGAATCGTACGAAAAACAGACACCTCGCAGGGCAGAGTGAGAGGGCCCGCCATGTCGAAACCATATTCATTCTCCGCCTCCTCTAACAGTATCCGGAACATCGGGTGGTTCACCGATTCCGTTTTGATCACGAATCGGGTGCGGTCCGGCCCGACGTAGACTGCGAAATACCCTTCCGGAGCCATGCCGTCCCAGTTGCTGTGGGGCAAAGAACGGCAGCGGCGCAGCTTAATGAAAGGCATCATCGTGCACGAGGTCGTGAGCGATCTGGTCCTGGTCATCGCCAGACGAGGCCGTCGCCATGTCTTCAGAATCAGGCTCAGCAACCTGTTTCTTTTCTCTTTCCCCTGCATGGGATTCGAAGTGACGAACTTAATACCAATCCAGAAAACGTAAAAACTAGGTCGGCTATAAACCTCCGAGGATCACAGAGCTCAACCTCTGTCATAAGCCATATACACATCCATCTTCGTCCGTGGTCTGGTTTCGTTGCTCATAACGATTCAAGTTATCTCTACAACCTGCGCATATCTATACGACCACTGCTCGCAATACCCTAACAGCAATAGTAATTCTTGTATCCTCGCATCAACTGCAAGATATCAAGCACTGTGCCCTGAATGGATTGGAAACAGATAATCGTTCCACAGCTGCAGACAGGATCATATATTCAGAAAATCCTACGAATTGTCTACAGACATTACTATTCACAATGATTATAATCGGAATGCCCTGATGAAGATGAACTCCATTAAACCCTATTTGTAGCTGTCGCGGCCATCAAAATAACGAAGAAAAACAATTGGTAAAAGGAAAAGCAATTGGTAAGATACCTTATTACTCTGTAGTTAACGAGATTTATAAAAAGTTCAATGAATATGAGAAATATAATAAGTGAATGATAAATTTGTGTGCTATACCATAAGAAGTAAGGTCAACGATAACATATAAATTCCAAAGTTATCATGGTGAGGATGAAAAAAATAGCCATTCTTCTTATGGTCAACGATAATATATAAGTTCTTATCATGGTGCTAATGAAAAACAATACCAGCACATAGTTTTAAGCACCTAGTTTTGAGATCATATGTTATTGAATCAAATTTCTATTTTTTTCCCATAAACATAGTTTAGTTAAAATCAAATTTACATGATTGATATCCTTTTCTATAAGATGTTGTTTTTCTTTAATAAAGCCGATGGTGGATGATTTATTTTTTATTTTTTATCCAATATGAATGAAGGATTGTTTAACCCAGTCTTTTTTCAAACGAGTTTAATTAATATTTCAAATTAACATAATTTATCTAATTTTCTATCATATATATTATTGTGGATAGGTATTAAATGACAACCTAATGAATTACAATCACTTTTTTAAACCAAATTTACACTAATATTATGATACACATTAGTTTATGTCATGTATATAATTAGCATGATCCATATTATTTTATGTCATGTCATGTATGTTGTTGGTGGTGTTTTATTGAGTGAGAGCCATTATTTTATGTCATTTATATTGTTGGTGGTGTTTTATTCAGTCACAACCATTAGTTATTTTCACCATGTGTGTTAATAAATCTCAAAGTAAACCACTAGTTATTTTCACCATATATCACAGTAAAAGTAATGTACTCTATTTTGTAAAAAAATATATTTACACCATATGTGTTAATAAATATCAAAGTAAAAGTAATGTATTCTATTTTGTAAAAAAATATATTTAGATATCAAATTAATTATTTTTACCATATGTGTTAATAAATATTAACGTAAAAGTAATGTATTCTATTTTGTAAAAAAATATATTTACACCATATGTGTTAATAAATATTAAAGTAAAAGTAATGTATTCTATTATGTAAAAAAATATATTTAGATATCAAATTCAATGAAATTATAATTTTTTTAATAAATAATAAAAACCAATTTAATCAATAAATCATGATGTTAAATTTGATGAAGAGATATAGTAAAGTTTACATTTGTAATCAAAGTTAGCATGATTCCTATCACTTTCAATTATATATGGTGTTCATGGTGGTTGTTATAAATTACAACCACTAAGTAGTAATCAAGTTAGCATGATCCATACCATTTTCAATCACATATTTTTTTCCTAGTAAAGTTTTTTATCCAAAATGACTCTATTAATCTTGATGATTATATATATTAAGTCATCTACATCACATTCTAAAAGATCCCAAAGAACTTCATTGTCACCATTATTTTCAAAAGATGTAAATATTTATAATCTAACATTTCAATTGGTCTAAGTGAATACTCCTTAACTATTCTCAGCATAAAACAAAATGTTTTCAATGAATAAAAAAAAATTATTATACATTTTTTTATGTAATGCCAAGCCAAGTGATAATTGTTATGATTATTATCGAGATAAAAGATAAAGATTTGAATTAATAAACAAATATTCTACATAAGAGTGTGCATGAATGCACAATGTCAGTGTCCTATTTTTCAAAGTAGATGATGCCTTCTGAAAAGAATTGTGTGAATAGAGTGCCCCTTAGTTTACTGTGAATCTTGTACACTATCATCTATGTATGTTTTGTATTATATATAAGAAGTTAGAATTGATTGTAGCCTACTCTCTTTTTTGTAAATATTTATTATATGTGTATATATATTAGAACATAGAAATAGGGTTGAACATATATATATATATATATTATATGATGGGTTAATTGAAGGCTCTTCTAGAGTTTTGTTGAGATTATTGAGATATAGCCAATGTATGATGGTGATATTTCTATCACATAAATTGAATTGGCCATTCGTTTAGTTCTCCCTTTTAGTTCTTGAATAAGTAACAACCCTGTCGTTATGACTACAAGCGACGTAAGCGAGTGCAATTTTTTTTTTGTTTAAAGAAGGAAGGCAACAATGACAACAGTTTACCAACACAATTTGACGACAAACACAATGCACATCGATCAGGAAACAAACAACAACGAATCAACAGACTAGCACATCATGTAACTGGACGAAACGTGCGATAATCAATAGACAAATAAAAATGACTACCCGCTTGACACAAGCAATACACCTCTTACAAGATAAAGGAAAACATCAACAACCCGACATAGTGGCTTCGACGACCAATACTAGAAACCTCTACGGTGTGCAAAATCCAATGCATTAAGGCGTTACAAAACCAAGTACCAATATTAATGAAAATGAACAATACGCCCACATCGGGAAGCATAAGACTACAACCAGGTTAATATTCACATCTATCCATCGGGCGCACAAGATCCCCTCATCAGGAATCATGCTATCACAAGGCTATAGGCGTGACAATAACCAAGGCGCAACATAACACATCTAGACCAATAACCCAAGAAAATCCAACGCGCTAGGAGACCGAATTAACTGTCAAAACACATGAAGACTATACCCAAGAAACAAGTCCACAAGACGCAAGGGGACATCACTCAAAATTTAATTGCGCAACCAGCCGAAGAATTTTTGTTTTCTTATGAGGCGCTTTTTCGAGGAAGTCTCCCAACTGTAAAACATAATTAATTTGAGTAATATCTATAAAATTTGTGTGCATGGAATTTCTATTTTAATTCTCTATAAAGTGGAAGTAATAATCGGGTGTTTTCTTAACCATAAATATATATAGAGAGGAAAGAGTTATATATAGAGAAACGATTTAGACAACTAAAGACAGGTCAAGGGAAAACTCGCATCTCACAAGAAACTCTATAAAATAATTGAAGAACTCAATGGTCATATCTCACATAATGTTCATCAAATTTTGTGAACACCTATCAACATCTTGTACAATGAAATTTTTAGTTTTATTTTTTTAAAACCGTGAAAAAGAAAAATGAATGCATAATGAAATATCACATTACACTTTTTAAAAGATGGTACGAAAAAGAGATACATTTTCATCTAACACAAAATACGCACAAATAAATGTTGATATAAAAACAGATACCATTACAGGACTATATAATAAATAAAATAAAAAACGTTGATATAATTACAGGATCATTGTCAACCAATCGATAATGATGTCTGCTAATAAATGTTATGGTATCTATTGAAATCGCTGTCTAAAATTGGGTGAATGGCTATGTAGTTACTTTTTAAAATGGAAATTAAAACTCTAAAAACTTACACCTTTCCAAGAAAATTCTTTATTTAGATTGCGGTGTTTAGAGCATGTAATTCGTTGTCAGACATGGGTAAAAACAATGTCCACAATCAATATCTATGGTCAACAATCCATATCGATGTTTGTCAATATTTCATTGGCTAACAATTTTATTGCTATCATGTATTAAATACATGATATCGATGTCGGTTAAATATATTAAATACGTATGATTAGATATACCATACGTATCCATTAAATCGCTATATAATAATTTTCCATTATATCGCTACACAATACATCTAAAGTCGTTGTCAAATAGATTTTCTATCAAAAATATTAAATCATTGTCTAGAATGTTGTTGTTAATACAATTGTTTTCATAATAAATATAAAATCGTTGTGATATATTGTTGTGTGCATAACATTTATTTTCAACAATAATGTTTTCAACAACCATAATATCGCAAATCACATGCTAAACAATCAATGTTATTCCATTGAAAATCAAACACAATAGTAAATTAGATCATTGTCTAAAATGGGATATCACAGAGTTTAGTTTTGAAATTGTTTAAGTGCATGGATAATGTTGAACACAGAGATAAATTGACACAGACATAAATTAAATGTAGAGATTAATCATCCAACGAAAACGCAGAGAATCAAGCCCCAACGCGTTGAGTTATGATATAGTTGTGTAATATATATCGTTGTCAACGCCAAGAAAGATCCCCAAAAAAAATTGCAGAGTAACATAAGGTCGCTATCCAATGCTAATCAATCAAAGTGGTAATGATAAAATCGCAGAGATTCACCATATAAAATGTTGGAAATCATAAAAAAAATGTAGAGATTTTTGGAGTTTAAGCAATAAAAAGTGCAGAGTTTAAGCATTCGGGGATTAAGCATTCAACACAAAGTTTAATCGGGTTTAATAAATCAATACAAAGAGAACCAAAAAAACGCTAAGAATCAACGCATAGATACTCATTCACAAGAAGGCACAAGACTAATCATTCATCAATGAATCAATCAACGCAAGGATACTCATTCACAAGAAGGTGCAAAGATATGGGATTAATCACAAGAGAAAAATGCAAAGATAAGTAAGGTTTAGATAGTTGGGCGAAATTTGTCTTTCACTTAGTATCCATGCACAAGAAATAATTGCATTTGAATCTATAAGTCTTTAAACACCGTAGTGACGACCGTCGATTCATCTCCTCGCCGACTGCTCAGGCACAGATTAATAACTTAAGGATAAGGGGATCAAAGATAAAAACTCTTTTTTTTCTTCTCATTAATCAATCAAAACAAATGCAGAGAAGTCATTGCAATAAGAGGTTGGGTTCGCCACGGGAAAACAATTCAGAATACAACGAGCAAGTGGATTACAAATACCATAGGAACGCAGGTGTAAGAAAGCTCATGGCAATGAAATATTCAACCGAGCAGAGGAAAATAACATGAGTAAATTAAATTTCATTGTAAGTAACAAATTTAACAGGCGTACCTTAGGAAAATGCAAATTCTCTGAAGTTTCTATCCCACGCGCGCTCCATCCAGCTCCTGCTTGCCAACTAATGTGACCTCATCGGTACCTCCTAGCCAATGATAGGGGTACTCTTCTTTCCCCTGAGCCCCTCGAGTTGCAAAGGGGCCACACACAAAATACCAGAGAATTATAGCATCCAGCTTGCCTCGGAAGGTCGAGCTACCACTCATTACCTGAGTTGGGTATCCCAACTCCCACAGGAGAAAGTTTAGTCAAGGTAAAATTTCAGCAGTGTAATGTTACGCAAAAATATGAGATCCATACTCCTCCTCCATCCTTTTTATAGATTTTTTAAGTAATTAGTTTCCCAAATTCAAATTAAATTCCTTTTTCATTAATTTTAATTAGGAAAAAATTCCCCCGTACACATGTCACCCATCCCCTAGTTGCACGAGAAAATCAATTTTATTAATTAATTAAATATTCCTATTTCCCTCACCCACCTAAAGCATTCCTAAAAATTCTCCTTGGTGTCCCAAAATCCCCTTACACTTCTTAAATGACTTACGCCTTACTCAATTCCTAGTTCATTTCATAATTAGAAAGTTCTAAAGGAAAGATTCCTTACTAACTTAGAAATTCATATTTTTTCTTTGGTTTTCCCTTTTCTTTAAGTTTCCCTTTTTCTTTAAGTTTCCTATTTATTTTAAGTTTCCCCCTTTTTCCTTTTTAACTAAAAATCAATTTAGAAAGTGTAGCTAAAACAACCCTTTTACCCTTTTTTTGTTTTAATTAAAAATTAATTTAGAAAGTGTAGATAAAACAACCATTTACCCTCTTTTATTTTTAACTAAAAATTAATTTTACCAAAAGTAGATAAAAACAACCATTACCCCATTTTTTAAAATTAATCCTCCATTATAATTTTGACTTTAATAAATAAGTTTGAAATTGTTACCCCCCTTCTTGTTACATGTTTATTTATTATTATTATTATTTTACCACAAGTTCTACTTAGTCCTAACTTTTAATTTCACTAGGTTGGGTGACATTTTTATTAGGAAAAATTGTTTTTGAATCTTACTTATCACATCATTCATTTTAAGGGCAACAATTTATTCACTTACCAGTTAAAATCATGATGTGCCCTTTAGGACGCACTAGGTGCTCCAAGGGTGAAACTCGCCTCTTTTGTTTTCATTGTGCGACGTGCCCTTCAAGATGCATTACATGCTCCACGGGTGCCACTCGCATGTTTATGTTTTCCTTGTGCGACGTGCCCTTCAAGACGCACTACGTGCACCAAGGGTGCCACTAACCTCTTGACTGAATTTGGTAGATGTCAAACCCCTGGAGTCAATACTCCGCTAGGTGATCTTGGGGGAGACTAAGGGCCTCTAAGGAATAAGGCCCCTTCCTTATTGCACACCCCTTAGAATCATCGTGAGTGATTGTCACAATCTGACCTCACGAAATCTTGGGTCTTCTCAAACTAGGTAATCGTTAACCTACAGTTCGAGCCACGACGGGAGTGCTAGTAGGCTATGCAGGGTTGTTGCCACACCTCTCCCTCAAAGTCTCTAGTTGTCATGGGTGACCCCTCTACTGCACATGTGAGTCTAGTCGGAAATATATCGTCAGCCTGCATCCATCAAGGAATCATGTCAACAATAATAATCAATCATCATAACATCTAATCATATGTACATATGTCACATCAACAACATTCAAACCCAACATTCCACTCCCTGACTCGATCCAGATTCCAAGGGGTATCATCAATGCCTTTGCATCCTCAATGTCCAAAGTCCTGCACACTCAGGAGAACCCAATCAATAGCACCTGTCTACGTAAATACAACAAAATAAGATATCATCAAATCCATCATATCTCATAATCATAATCGAAACGACCAATAGTATAATAACCCTGATCACTTGCATGCAAGTGTCCTAAAAAAATAAGTTCGCTCAGTGCGTGCAAGAGAGGGATGTTACATACACCCCCTCTTGGTTTAAAATTCCTCCCAAAGTTTCACAGTATATAAGTGACGAGATAAAATGTATCATAGTATCATAAGTCTATCTATAAAAAAAAAAATTGAAACTGATGGCGCACATCATATGCGTCCTTCCAGTTCATCGAGTGCGGACTATAGTTGTCCCACTGGACCTTGACCTGATCTACTGTTCGATGCCATAGTTGTATGCGATGGTCCAGGATTTGGATTGGCTCCATCGTGAGAGAACCCTCATTAGATACCTGCAAGGAACTCATGTCAATAACATGTGTAGGATCACTAATATAATGTCTCAAAACATATATGTGAAAAACATCGTGCATGTGGCTGAAAGAATCAGGCAAGGCTAGTTGATAGGGCACGGGCCCCTTCTTTTCCACAATCTTGAAAGGTCCCATGAACCTAGAGGAGAGTTTATCACCCTTTCCAAAATTGATATAACTCTTATGCGGTTTCACCCACAAGAATACTCTATTGCCAACTTCATAACTACGATCAACATGATGCACATCGACAAAACACTTATGCCGATACTATGCTTCCTTGATCCTTTGTCTTATTGTTTTCATTTGATCTTCCATTTCTTGGATCACTTATGTTCCCACAAGGACCCTATCCTCAATCCAATCCCAACTCAGAGGCGTCCAACACGGTTTCCCATAAATAAACTCAAAAGGCACCATCTTAATGGTGCTTTGATAACTATTGTTATATGAAAATTTTACCAGTGGCAAGAATTCTTCTTAACGCTTATGTTGGTCCATAACATACATACACAACATGTCCTCCAAGATTTGGTTTGTTTGTTCAGTCTTCTCAACTATCTCCGGGTGATACGCGGTACTAAAGTTAAGTTGGGTTCCCAAGGTCTCTTGGAAACTAGTCCAAAATTGTCCAGTAAACACCGATCCCCGATCAGATATAATCCTCTTAGGCACGCCATACAATCTCACAATCTCACCGATGAAAAATATATCTATGTTAGGTGCATGATACATCGTACGCATAGGAATAAAATGAGCACTCTTCGTCAGAGTTTTGACTACCACAAAAATTGAGTGGTGTCTTCTTGCCATCAGTGCCAATCCAATAATGAAATCCAACAAAATAACCTCCCATTTTGATTCTGGAATAGCGTGTGGTTATAGTAATCCTGTTGGATGTCTATATTCAGCCTTCAGCTGCTGACATTATAGACATCTTTCCACGTAGTTGACTATGTATACCTTCATTCCTTTCCAGAAGAATAAGGGTTAAAGGTTTTCCCTCATCTTCGTGACTCCAGGATGAGCCATGTACACTCCACTTTGAGCCTCGTTGAGGATCAAACTCCACAACTTGTCGTTGGGTGGTATGTAAATTCAACTTTTAAATCTCAATAATCTGTCATTGTCCATAGTAAATCCTTCAAATTTTGGTACCATCATTGTTTTTTTTTCGATAGAATCCTTGACCTCCTTGTACCAGTCATCGCCGCTGTAAAGTTAGAATATTTTCATGTAGATTCGTCTTAAGAGGCATCATCGAAAAGAAGTGTGGTCTCTGAATCAACACATCTGCCACTCTATTAATTGTTCCCTTTATGTAAGAAATCTTGAAATCTGATGCAGGAGCATCGCTCCACATCAGCTAGCCAGCCAGCCAGCCACGCCAGCAAATTCAAATTGCGCATTTAATGGAGGCGCAACCTCATTTTCAATTTGAAATGAATGTAATTGAATGACTTAGGCTGGTGAGCCATGGAAGCCATGCCTTTGCATAAGCTGTAGATAAGATAGGCATTTAATGTGTGTATGGCTGAGATCTAGATCCGATTCTGGACTAGACAACCCATTGAATGTAATTTATTAGAGTAGGTGGACCTGGAGGGAAGCGCTCGATGAGCCCCTCAGGTAAAAGAGATTTTCATATATCATTTTGAGGGAGTGATAGATGAGTAGAGTTGTAGAGCCGGAGAGAGCTCGAGAATACTTTTTAAATACAGGCATTTGCCATTAATATAAACAGAGCAGTTTTTCCTGCATTATTCTGTCTTATATGCATGCATGTGTGTGTTCCTTGTATATGTTGTGAATATATGTTTGTTAAGCATTCTGCAGGAGTGTGTTTGATTTCAGGTTAAGGGTCTTTGAGGCTTCACACTAGGAAGGTGTGACAGAACGTTGAGGGTTATGAGAGCTGTGCACAGGAGGATGCACTTCTGAACGTTGTGGGTTCAGACAAAGACGTGCTGAGGCACAGGAACTGAAGTCAACAACTCAAAGGAAGAAGACCTCAAGGTTGTTGAACACCTTGGAGGCAAGGTTGTGTATGAGAAACATAGTTGCAGACAGAACTTTGCTGTAAGTTCTGTAGAGCTCTGCCAGGTGGGCATTGAGCACATGCACAGTGGTGCAGTTGGAAGGAACTTTGTTGTGAGTTCAAAAGAAACAGAATCACTGAGGATTCTCTGAGAAGCTCAGCCAGGTGGGCATTGAGCCGGTGCAAGGAGTGCACAGTGGAAGGACTCGGTTGTGAGTTCGAAGAAGACCAGAATCAACGAGGATTCTGAGAGCTCTGCGAGCAGGGAATCAAGCGAGTGCATAGAGGCACAGGATAAAGGAACCCATAACTAGTGAACGTTCTGTGGGGAAGATACTCCGCCAGGAGGGCATCGAGGAAGTGTGCAAGAAAGCACATAAGTAAAGAGAACTCTTTGAGTTCTGCTACTTGAGGAAGGGTCCACTGAGGGAGCCTTCGCAAGGTTACTGAACACCCGAAGACTCAGCGAGAGGTTGCTTGAGCAGGATAGCCAGAAGGGCATCTAGATATTCTCCATCTGAGGGAGAAGAAGGATAAAATCCCTCAAGGGGTCTGAGTGTTCGTAGGAAGCTCAGGAGAGACAACACTGTAGGTGCACAAAGACTCTGCAAGAGCGCAGACGTCGAAATACTTTGGGGATTCGAAAGGAGAAGAAAAGCTTAGGAGGAGTAAGTGTTTCAGACGTGCAGTGAGACTCGAAGTTGTGGAGCTCGCAGAGGAGCAAGCAAAGGTTGATACCTTTGAAAGGTTGGAATTCTTCCAAGTCTGGGAGGAAAGCATAGCAGCCCAAAAGGGGCAACGAGATCTGTCGGATCTCATACTGAAATCTCGTAAGTCGTTGGATCGGGAGGAGTTGCAAGGATATTAGCCTCTGGAGGAGGAGTGAACCAGGAGAAAGTATCTGGGCCGTTAGATCTGGGACAGATACCCGACATTCGTCGAATCTGCAGAAGTTGCGAGGAAGTTAAGCCCTCGTAGACAGGAGGAGATAAGTCCCGACACGAGGAGTTACCATCGGGATATCGATGCGTCGGGGATATCGAGGACATGATTTTGGTTGCTCGACGACAGAGATCATGAATTAGCGAGACTTGATGTGGACCGTTCATTAGGAGCGGACGCGTGTCACGAGATTACCCACATTGGGAACTCGGGCATCAGAGGTTAGAAGGGGAAGTCATTCGACTTCACGAGTGGTGAAGAGGTGAGAGATCCATGTTATGGGGCCTAGCTGACGTCATCTCTGGAGATCGAATCAACGAGAACGGTGTGGGACCACTGGAGTCGGCAAGTAGACAGGTGGAACATTGCATCTCGGGAGTTCGTGAGTAGAAGGGATGAAAGCTTGGTGTCAAGAGTCGCGAGGTATGAGGACACGAAATGGCGAAGTGACGAGAAGGCCAGGAGTCGTCCATCTGAGGAGGAAAGGTGGCATAGATCTAGAGATCTCACGAACTCAGGAGTTCGCAGGGTGAGAGCCCAAATATTGGGAGCTTCAAGTCATGAGGACGCGAAGTGGCGAAGTCGTGAAAACGTGATAGGGTCGTATCAGTGTTTCGGCAAGTCGGGTGTCGGGAGTTGGAAGCCCGAGGACTTGGTATCGCGAGTAGCAAAGTCGCGATAGTACAAAGCCGCGATAGAGCAGAAAGTCCCAATAAGGTGGAAATAAGGACCTGTGGATCGGATATTTGCAACAGTGATTCCCGAGGGAATCCAGAGAGAGCTAATTCGGCTCAGCAGATGAGAAATGGAGCGATCCTGTGAGCGGGAGTGCATGATAAAGGTACGGTCGTGTCTCGCCTGCATCAAGTGGTATCAGAGCAAGATTTTGTTTGTATCTTGCAGATAGAGGAGGTAGGAAGAAGACAGAGTTACTGAGGACTCTGTAACGATTGTTTGTAGGTAGGTAGTAGTCGAGAAGACAGTCAGGGAGACTATAGGAGGATGAAGCTGGAACACTCAGGGATGCAGAGTGATAGCAGTAGGTTTTCCAGGGAGGCAGACAGGGACAACAAGATGGCTACTAAAGGCCATAGGCATGCTAAAAAGAAGAGCCCAAAGATGATGAGCGTAGCAGAAATGGATAGAGAGCTCGCTGACATAAAGCGAGAGATGGAGGAGCTCGAAATGAAGATGCGACAGGGTAAAAAGTCAATATGGGTATATGAATGGCCCATGAAGACGCTAAAGGTGAAATGGCCAGTCAGGGAGCTGATGGTCAAAGGACAACAGAGGCTGTTAAGGAGATGGATGAGGTATGCTGAAAACCTCAGGTCCATAGAAGAGGAGGATTTGGTTCAGGTATGCGAACCCAAGACTAGGGAGAGTCTCAACGATTCGAAATATGAATTGGGATCGTCTGAAGATCTCAAGCACTGCTAGGAGGGAAGAGAAGAAGAAATTCCAGTTTTCCAAGAGGGAAACAGATTGAGATCAGTTGAGGATCTCACGGATTTTCATGAGGACAGCGAGGGAATTTCACATTGCCAGCTGGGCAATGATCAGAGATCGCTGCGGGATCTCGAAGATTGCCAGGAGGGCAGCGAAAGCATTGAATACTGCCAGGTGGGCAGAGATGAACATTTGCGACTGTTTGAAAGTCCCATGGACTCAGAGGGGAGTTCAATTCAGAAAGGAGCGTTGATGAAGATGGGATCAGTTGATCTCATAATCTGCTAGGGAAGCAGCGGAAGCATCCCATATTGCCAGGTGGGCAGGGATGAGAAGATGAATTTGGATCAGCCAGAGGAGATGACAGAGCAAGTGAGCTCAAAGGTGAATCTGGATCAGCATATGCAACTGAAAAAAATGGAAGATATGAGGAGTTGAATGATGATTGGAGGAATACAGGTATTCCTACCATGTGCCCAGGAGGAGGCAAAAAATTATGTTGTAGATGATGCAACAATAGAAATAGAGGAACCGGCCGTGACTGTCAAAAGGAAAATGGAGTTGACGATGACTGACCAGGATGAATTGGTGCAGATGGTGCAGACTGCCCAAGCAGATGAAGAGAAGAATGAGAATTTCGAGGAATGGCTCAATGATTTCAGCCAGTGAGATGAGAGAGCTGTAGCATTTGAGCTAACAACAAAAGAAACAGAAGGAGAAAACGAGCATTCCGAGGAAAGGCTCGATATAATCAGCATTGAAGTTGAAGAGACTGCAACGTGGGAGTTTGCAGCGGAAGAAGAGGAAGAATTAGAGCAGACTTTGGAAGCTTCCCAAGGAGGAGAAGAGAGTGAGCATTCTGAGGAATGGCTCAATGACTTCAGCCAATATGCTGAGGAAG
>ML780296.1:329043-375873 GCA_009831015.1 Picea engelmannii | reverse complement strand
CACATTTGTTGACATCAACCACTCTTGTTGACATCAATTACAACTAACTCACCATAAATATTGATCACAACTCTGGGATAACTTGAATGCTCCAAGGGTTGACATTAATGACAAACAACTTTCCAAAAATACTCCCCTTTGGCATTGATGGAAACACCAACATTGATTCCAACACTCATACTTCGATATTTATGTTCCCCCTCTTACAATTTCTCCTCATCAATGTTTCTCTCTTTCTCGTTTGACATCAATGGAAAATGGTATCTCTCCTTGGGGTTGCTCCCCCGTCTTCATTATTTTGTTCTTTCTCTTAACATGTTTATCTCCTCATGTTTCTCTCCAAGTTCCTCTTCTCTTTTGATATACAAGAGTGACTCCCCATGAAAGTATACCTTATCTGAATTCATGTATTTGACTCTTTATCTTGTGATCTATCTCTTCTCTCCCATTGAAATTTTGGGAAAAAGGATAACTCTCCCTTTCAATATGTCTCCCCCTATCTGCCTGCTATTGATATTCCTTAATGGATCTCTTTCTCTGATGATTTCTCTTCCATTGACTTCTCTGCAAGATGTATGACAATATGGGACTTCATGTGTATGTCTATGTTCCTCTCTTCCAATTCTTCTCATTATCCACTGGTGCTTCCTATTGTAGTTCTCTGACATATATACAAAACATTCAAAACTTATTGACTTCAAATATTCATGGCTTGTTACGTTCAACCAATTCCCACATTGAAAAATTAGAGACCCACATCCAACAACAATTTAAATCCATGGAGGCTAAATTCATGCGACAATTTTCTAGTCTCTAGTCTATTTTCAAATAGTTCTTGAATCACCCCCAATACCCTTCCTTCTCTGAGAAACCGTCCCACTTAGATGGTGTTGATTCCTCCCATTCTATGATTTTTCAATCCAACTTCTTTCATCATGACCCTCGTCTTCCTTCAGTTGAGGTCAATAAATTTGATGGCTCCAACCGCACGCGTTGGGTCACTCAAATGGAGCATTATTTTTCTTTGCATGGAATTATTGATGAGTTGGCCAAACTTTGTTATGTTGTTCTCTATCTGGATCATGAATACTAGAAATCCTGCCAATGACACAAAAAATGCATAGTAGGGGTATATTGCATGGACTAAATTTGTTTTCGATCTATATGAACACTTTTACACTAACACCCACTATTTAGGATGTTTGAACAAGTTGAAATAGTCAGGCACAATGGAATAATTTATAACTTCCTTTGATCATTTTTCCTTCAGAACGGAGGGCATGATAGATGTGTTCTATCGAGAATTTTGTATCAGTGGTCTAAAGGATGAAATATGAGCCCAGGTCCTTATTGATCACCCTCATACTTGATTGGAAGATAATATATGTACCAAAGAATCATAATAAGTTGTTTTTCCCATAACCAAAAACCATCATTTGTTCCTCTCCTTCACCCCACAAATGCTTCCCACCTTGCCACTCCCCTTAAGGTGCATAAATTAACTCGGGATGAAATGACTGAGCACCAACTCAAGGGTATTTACTATAGTTTTCATGAAAAATATTTTCTCGGGCACAAGTGTAAGGAAAAAAAAAGTTTTATGGCCATTTGAGATGATATTGTTGAAGAAGAAGTTGTAGTTCCCCCTACTGAAGGGAAACCCCTTCTATATGCTACTACGGAGCCTGCTAACACACCCAAAGTTGATTCTCTGCTCCATTCCCTCACTGGATTCTCTACTCCAAAAACCCTAAAACTCATTGGCTATATTAAGCATAGGAAATTCATCATCCTTTTTGATAGTGGAAGCACCCATAATTTTTTTCACCGCTTTGTTTCCCAGGATACCAATTTCTATATTCATGTCATCAACAATTTTGAAATCATGATATCCAATGGTGGGTCCATGAATTGTGGTGGTTTTTTTGAAAATTTATGTCTTCAAATTGGACAGTACCACATGAAATCTCATATGTGTTCCATCGACATGGGTGGTTGTGACATTGTTCTAGGTGTTGAATGGTTATGCACTATGGGCCCCATTCTCATGGATTATAAGGAATTAACCATATAGTTACACCAGGAGGGACAACAATATAAATATAAGGACTCATAGAAGGTTCTCCTAATATCATCAGTTCCCATCAAATGGAAAATCTTATTAAGAAAGGTCATTCAACTATTATTTCCCAATTCCATTTCATTCAAGCAGTTGACACACCCTCTGTGCATCCTGACCTCTAGTCTATCATCTCCAAACACCAATATGTCTTTCCCACTCCTCAAGGACTTCCACCTTCTCATTTCTTTCATGATAATTCCATTCCCATTGTTCCCGACAATCTTCCTCCCAATGTTCATCCTTATCGTCATCCATTTTCCGAAAATAATGAAATTGAGAAAATCGTGCAATATTTTCTTCAATCGGGTGTTATAATCCTTAGTACAAGCCCCTATTTTCCTCCTCTATTCATGGTACTCAAAAAATAAGGTACTTGGCGCATGTGTCTTGAATTTCATGCCCTCATTAAACTCACCTTCAAAGACAAGTTTCCCATTCATGTTATTGATGATCTCTTGGATGAATTGAGTGGTTCTCAGTACTTTTCTAAACTTGATCTACATTTGAGATACCGCCAGTGATGTATGAAAGAAGCATATATTCCTGATAATTTATTTAGAACTCATGAGGGTCGGTATGAGTTCTTGGTCATGCCCTTTGTCCTGTGTAATTCCCCCTCCACCTTCTAAAGTCTTATGAATCATCTCTTCCATCCTTTTCTCTTTCATTTTGTCTTAGTTATCTTTGATAATATTCTCATCTATAGTAAAACTTGGACATCCCATATTGACCATGTGGATAAAGCTCTTCATCTATTCTCTTAGCACCAAAGTTTCCTCAAACAATCTAAATGTGCCTTTGGAGCCTCATAAGTGGAGTACCTCAGTCATATTTTGAGAAAGGACAGTGTACTGGTGGATCCTAAGAAAATTGAAGCTATGCAGGATTTTCCTCACCCTAAAACTCTTAAGAGCTTGTGTTTCTTTTTGGGTTTAACAGTTTATATCGCAAGTTTATTAAGAATTACGAAAAAATTGCAACACCTCTCATTTCTCTTCTTAAAATGAATGCCTTCACTTGGAATCCAACAACTAACCAATCCTTTTAGGCCTTGAAAGACACTATGTGTAGGAATCCAGTCCTATCCCTTCCCAACTTCACCAAAAATTTTGTCTTAGAATGTGATTCTTCTAGAAAGGGAATTGGGGCGGTCCTCTTGCAAGATGGTAAGCCTTTGGAATTCACCAGCAAAAAAAATTCAGATAAACATTTGGGCCAATCCATATATGAAAAGGAAATGTTGACTATTCTACATGTCATGGATCTTTGGTTTCGTTATCTATTGGGGAAACACTTCCATATTACAATTCATCAACATAGCCTCAAGTATTTTCTAGAACAAATTATTTCATCCTCGGAGTAACAAAAATGGGTTACCAAGCTATTTGGATATGATTATGATATCATTTACAATAAGGGAAAAGAAAATTTGGTTGGTGGTGCTCTTTATTGAAAACATGAAGAATAAGGGTCCATATTTTCACTCTCCTACATTGTACCTAATTGTCTCCAAACTACTCATCATGAATGGTTGCAATAACCCAAAATATCTCTCTTGATCCAGCAATTGCAAGAAAATTATCTAGCCTCTCTAGGGTACTCTTGGAAATATAATGAGATTCTACAAAGGTTTTCTATATCTATGCAAATAGTCACACCTTAAATCTACAATTCTTTCTAATATTCATGCTTCACCCACTGATGTGCATTCAGGGTTTACCAAAACCTATGAAAGGGTCAAACGTCCTTTTTTTGGGATGGTATGAAACAAGATGTCCACACCTTTGTGGATAAATTTGATGTTTTTCAATGCCGAAAGAGAAATAGTCAAATCCCCTAGCACACTCCAACCCCTTCCAACTCCCCCTTCTATTTGGAGGGATATCTCTATGGATTTCATTGTGGGCATCCCATATCTGACAACAAGACAATCATCTTGGTGGTGGTTGATCATATTTCCAAATATGCTCATTTATAATCTCTACAACATCCTCTTATCACATCCATAGTGGCCCAAGTTTTCATGGATAATATCTTGAAACTCCATTGCATGTTTCATTCTATTGTCTCTCGCAGGGATCCCACATTCACCATCAATTTTTGGAAAGAATTTTTCAAGCTATAGGGAACCCAATTACATATCAACACTACTTATCATCCCCGTACTAATGGCTTAACTGAAATTTTCAACAAGTGTTCAGAAACATATTTAAGTTGTTTTTCATCTGACCGCCAACATTAGTGGGATCAATGGTTACGACCATCTGAATGGTGGTACAACACATCTTACCATAAAACCACTCACATGATTCATTTTGAAGCAGTGTATGGAAAAAATCCACCATCAATTATTTCCTACATGTCAGGTGTCTCTAAGGTTCAGGAGGTTGAAGAAAATATTACAGTACATGAGGCCATTCTTCATACCCTCAAAGACAATTTGGTGATTGCTCAAAATCACATGAATAAGCAAGCCAATCAAATTCGTTCTTAACATCATTTTTTTGAAGGAAACCAAGTGTTTCTATGTACATAACCTTATAATCATTCTTCACTAAAAAATGACCATTGTCAAAATATTTCTCCAAAATGTTATTGTCCTTATTCCATTCTCAAGTGTGTGGGGCTCATTACCTACTAGTTATCTCTTTCTAGTGATTCTAAGATCCATCAATTTTTTCATGTATCATGCTTAAATAAGGTGATTGGAACTAAGTGCCACACTCAAACCTATCTCCATGAGTTGGATGAAGAAGTTTACATTTGGTTATAGTTCCAATTATTCTTGGACCATCGTGAATGTCATCTCCATAAATGCACCATCTAGGAAGTGTTAGTGCAATAGAAATATACAACTCCAATAGATGCACCTAGGAGCTTGTTACCATGCTACAACAATTTCCTCATCTCAAGCCTTGAGGACAAGGATATTTTTCAAAGGGGAGGACATGTTAGGGACTTATCCTCCCTAACCCCTCATGTTGGTAGAATAATATATTTTACATGTAATAAAGGCCAACATTAGTTTATAAGGCCTATTTAATAAATGAGAAAAAATAAATGTAAGAAGACCTAATAGAAGCTTCCTCTTCTAGAAAAATCTTCCACTAGAAGGTTTTGTAGAAGATAGAATTAGTATAAATAAGAGTAGGAGGCATGAGAAGTTTTGTATTGAAAATTATTGTAATAGAGTGGTGCTCTATTGGAGATTTCCCCCTTTAAGAGGCAAGTGAACATTGTTTCCTATCAATAAAGGTATTATTTTGGTGTTGTGGTTTCCTATATTGTATTGTTCCATTTTTATTCTCCATGATATTTGTTTTTGGGGCTATTATAATAGATATGGTACCTTCATTATTCCTCAAAGAACTTTGGTCCTTATGAACACACCTCCCGAGATTCGTGTACACTTCATCAAATGCACCCAACACATTTGTTGACATCAACCATTCTTGTTGACATCAATGACAACTAACTCACCATAAATATTGATCACAACTCTGGGGTATCTCGAATGCTCCAAGGATTGACATTAATTACAAACAAATTTCCAAAAATACTATGCTTTGGCATTGATGGCAACACCAACATTGATTCCAACACTCATACTCCGATATTTATGTTCCCCCTCTTACAATTTCTCCTCATCAATGTTTCTCTCTTTCTCATTTGACATCAATGGAAAATGGTATCTCTCCTTGGGGTTTCTCCCCTCTTATTCATTCTTTTGTTCTTTCTCTTAACATGTTTATCTCCTCATGTTTCTCTCCAAGTTCCTCTTCTCTTTTGATATAAAAGAGTGACTCCCCATGAAAGTATACCTTATCTGACTTCATGTACTTGACTCTTTATCTTTTGATATATCTCTTTCTCTCCCATTGAAATTTTGGGAAAAAGGATAACTCTCCCTTTCAATATGTCTCCCCCTATCTGCATGCTATTGATATTCCTTAATGGATCTCTTTCTCTGATGATTTCTCTTCCATTGAATTATTTGCAAGATGTAGGACAATATGGGACTTCTTGTGTATGTATACATTCCTCTCTTCCAATTTGTCTCATTATCCATTGGTTCTTCCTCTTGTAATTCTCTAACATATATACAAAACATTCAAAACTTATTGAATTCAAATATTCATGGCTTGTTACGTTCATTGTTTAGACATGAATGAACATATTGTTCAACAATGTCCCTATGATGATATAGCTTTCGTTGAAGGTTTCTATTTCCATATTCTATTATTCCTTTCACTGCTTGTCTTGTTGTGACATATTCATTCCACTGATACAAGTTGTAGATATTCTCTATCATATATCTATCTAGACCTTCAACTAATATCATAAATCCATCTATTTACATATGTCATAAGTTGTCCATAACTCTTCTACTCAATTGTCCACAATGTTGACCCATTTGTCACTATACTATCATGATGGATTATTGTTGTAACTAATCATCACATATTCTTGTTTCTCAGACTGAATCAAATATTTCCACTACTATGCAATGCATCCATGAACCTGTAATGAATATATCATTTCCTAAAAGTGTGTCAATGTTATTTAGTTGATATATACATGGGAACACTACTTCTCAATCGATGAATCTATCATTATGTACTTATTCTATAAGAATTCTATGAATCTGTCTTTGCAAAAAATTCAAACTTCTCAAAGGATGGTTGTTTGATATATAGCGCCTACTGCATAGACTCCCCCTGTTGAATATTTATAGTTACTGGGATTATCCAAGCCGGATGGCTCATAAAAATACTTGGTCTGATGCAGAGTAATATTCCTCTTCATCTGTAGATTCATCATCTCTTTGAACTCTGACTACTTCCTCTTTTCATGTGTATTCATTATGATCTTGCACAAAAATTCTTGAGAGCACACTATCTTGGACCTATTATTTGTTTACCTTCTCTTCATTTCTTTCTTGTAGTACTGGAAATACTACAATCTATGGGACTTGTTCTTTATTCATATGCTCTTATTGTATTTGTTCTCTTTTCCAAACCTTCGTGTATCTGACATCAATGTTTTCTTTCATGGAAGACTCTATCATGATTCTACAATTTCTATATATGTGACCATCATTGTGGCATTTGTAACATTCAATGTTATTTGGAGCCATGTAAGCATTTCTTTCTTGAATATTTCTTCCATAAGCCCTCAATCTACAACTTTATTTCCAAAGTTAGTACAATTAAAATAATGACCATAAAAGAAATTTACATACTTAGGAGGGAATGATATTCTTTGTGGTGTAGTCCTTCTGAATTCATACCTTGGTTGATCATGATATTCTCTTATATTGATTCCTTCATCATGATTGAATCTTCTTTTATTGTTGAATGTGGAAGGTCTTGTTAAAGATGTATTGCTATTATACTCATTCTTCTTTTATTCTTGTTGACTATGATTCCTTCCTTTGAGTACTTATGCATAACTCTTTATATTTTCTTCATTCTTCTTTTCTAGCAACCTGGAGTGCTTCTATTAAAATTTCTTTACTGATGATGTGTATTTCTATCTCTCTTCAACGTTCTAGCTGAGCTTGACGATTTCAACTCTCAATGTGACAACTTATTCTTCAAGATTCTCAACCTCTTCTTTGTTCTTCATCATCTGAATATTCATGGCTTCTCATGTTCTCTTTGATTCTTCAACTTGGATATTCAAGGAGATGATTTATTCTTCAATTATTCTTTCTTGTTCACTAAATTTATCTTCAAGGTGGTTTAAATATTCATATATTTCCTTGAGATGATCTGTCAAAATATTATCTCTCTTCTCTGCTTCCTTTCTTTGTGTTGTTACTTTGTCTTCCAAACATTTCTTCTTTTCCATTTGACTTTTGTATATTTCTTCAATCCTTCTAGATTCTTGAAGTTGAGTTTTTAGATTCACGATGATCTCTTGGGATTCTTCATAACTTTATTGAGAATTATTCTTGACTAGTTGTTCCTCAAAATACTTGTTTTTCTTCCTTCCTTTTGTCAATTCATCTAAGGCACTGATTAATTATACTTCAAGTTCTACTATTCCTTATTCACCATCTTCTTCTTCAGAATATGTTTAACATGATGAGCATATTTCTTCTTGTTTTTTTCTTGCATCCTTTTTAGTGTTCTATGGCTTTGTAATGGGAGATTCCTCAAATTAGATTTTTTGTAGTTTATCCCAAATTTCTTTAACTGATGAAAATTTTCCAACTTTGTATTTTACTCAATCACATAATCCTTCCGATATGAAATCCATTTCTAATTTATTGTTTATTTTCAATTCCTTATTGGTTGCAGTGTTTGGTTTCTTTGTAGCGGTGTTTCCGGTCATGATTGATTGTCAAACATCAAATGCTTGTGCTCCTATAAATTATTTCATCTCGATATTTCACATCTCATAGTTACGATCAATATGACCATCAAACCATGGTATTCCATTTTTTGTGTATGCACTATCTACGATATACCTTCCAGTGATTAAATTGTTTCTTGAAGCAACCAACTATGATTCCAATGTTGGAATACTGAGAGGGGGGAGGGATGAATTAGTATAAACACTTTTACCACTTTTAACCACAATATATAAAATTCAACTTTATCGGCAGTATATCATCAATGTATCATCTATGACTGCATTCATTAAATCATCAACATATAATCATAAGAAACATCACATCAACAACATCACATCAAATACAAAGTACACTATAATTTGCATGGAAACCCAAATGGGAGAAAACCATAGAAAGATTTCTTATTTATCAAAGAATACATTCATTGGAAGCACCAAATTCCCAATTCTCCAGATGCAACTAGAAGGAGGATATGACCCCTTATTTATAGGATCCAACCTAAAGGAAGCTACAACTTCTTGAATTCTCTAGCTCCAACCAGAAGGAGTCTACAACCCCTTGATTATCAGTCTCCAACCCAAAGAAAGATCCAACTTCTTGTGTTCTCCATGATCTGGGACGATCCAAGAATGATCACAGAGGTCTAGAAGGATTCAAAATGCTCATAGGGATCCAGAAAGGGTCAAAATTGTTCAAAATTTTATGATCTCAAAAGTTTTATAAAATGACATTAATCCGAAGATCTCATTGTCATATTTCCAATGGTGAAAACAATGCATCAAATGGAGCTTGTATGCAAAAGTTATGGGTAGTAAAAATTCAAGTCAACCCTGAAGAGACATGTGGCACATAAGTAGACCAACCAGATCTTTACATGTGGCTATCCTTCATTGGATTATATTATATTGGTTATTATTTTGGTATATATATATATATATATATATATATATATATATATATAATAACATACCTATTCCAAAAGATTCTCATGGGAGTTTGTTTGTATACAAAAATATTATAACCTATTTTCTAAGTTCACTTGGGAGTTGTTATAACCATTTCAAAGTATGCATGGGGGTTTATTAAAATACATACTGTATATAGTATATAACAAAACAAATATTTGATTTTGACATGAAGAGAACCCATGACCCACCCACTCACCAACAATTTAAATAACCTCCGCTAGCCAACATATGATGAATGTGGTTTGTTAAAACAAACCACTATATTTGTCATAAAATGTTGTTGCAGGTTAACATATATTTTGGGTTTGGTTATAAACCAACCAAACTATATTTAGATACTAATCCAATAATTTTAGGATTTTTTTAAGAGTTGTTGCCTATTTAATGTCACACACACCAACACATTACGCACAACATTTTTGTGTTACACACAAGTGTTTTGTGTTTTACACAATATTTATGGTGTTTTACACAATTTTATTTTTTGTTTTTGAACACAACATTCTTATGTACAAAATATTTTCTCATTTTCCTTTGGAAGTCAACTTTGTAGTCTTTTGAGAGTTATAGGGTATTTATAGTCATCGAACTCGGTTTTCCAAGACCGAGTCGATGGTGACAGTCTTATACTCATTTGTAAGCCAAAATTCTACAAATTTGGGGTTTGTGAGTTGTAAGAGAACCTTTGGGCATTTTGTAAAGAAATATATAGTGTTTATAATCATTGGGTTCGGTTTTTCAAGATGGTCTTGAATTTGACATTTGTAATTGAGTTTGAGTAACATGCAAGAAGGTCATTGTGAAACACAATTATTTGTTTCATGTGATTTTGTATATGCTCAAGTATGAATGATTATGCAAGTTATGTTCATCGGTTAAAGTGTTTGGTTAAGTAAGATATGACACTTCCATGCTATAAGAATTGTTAATAAAATAATCATGGAATAAGAAAGTGGTGTCATACTTAATACTATTTGAGGATCAAATGATATTAGAGATAGTCGGTTCTGATCAAGTGGTGTATGATTTCTAATCCATTTTCAGATCACTTCGGATCCAACCGGAAGGAGGATACAATCCCCTTTCCTTTCCCTATCCTATCACCCTAAAATATAAATGTATACCAAACTGTCACTACCACTATCACTGTCACTGTCACTATCATTGTCACTGTCATTGTCATTGTCACTATCACTGCCACATCAACTTGTAAGATGTCACATCAACCTGTCATTGTATACAATCTGTATCATTCATAGTATCATCAACCTATAACTATCACCAACCTATCATTGTCACTAATAAAAAACTAGATCCTTGATCACCAACAACACCTCTCAACTAGATGCCCAAACATCACCAAACTTTGTACATCAACCATGTAAATCAACTATGTACACCAACATGTACCAACCATGCATCAACCATGCATATCAACTTGTACCATACCATGTACATGAATGATGTACATCAATATGTACCATACCATGTACATATACCATGTAGATCAACATGTGCCATACAATGTACATCAACATGTACCATACCATGTATCAACCATGTACCTTTTCATGCATCAAACTTGTGCCATACCATCAACCATATTCCAATATGTACCATAAATCATGTACCATAATATGTGCCTCAACCACATACCATATCACTGATGATATGTTGCAATCATCCCATACACCATGTACCATAAGATATCAACAATGAAGTTCCTCGAAAAGGTACTCAAGCATGTACCAATATCACTAGCATATACCTCTAAGCATGCACCATATCATCAACCATATACCTAAAACACCATCCCAATCATCCATAGACCATGTATCATAAGATACACCAAGAAGGTACTATCAATGGTGTACCTCAACCAAGTACCAACATCACCAACATGTGTATCTCATACATATGCTACCATATACCAAGTGTGTATCTAAACCATGCACCAACATCATAAATATATGTCTATAGAAATGCACCATAACCATACAAAATCAAATATCAATATAGCCAAGTGTGTACTTCTAAAACTGTATCATGTCATCACCAAGGTGTACCATACCGTGTATCATCACCACTAAGCATGTGCCATAAGAACATAATAATAACCCTTACCTCTAATCATGTAGCTGACCTGATACTATGTAATACTAACTTGTAACTTTTCAATGGTCCTCATCAACTTGGCAGCAGCGTATTCCCCAAATTTTTCTTATCCTCGCAGGACTAAGAACTCATGTCTAGCAGGTCCTTGCATGACGAGACCTAGCTGACCTATGGGGGTTCCTCACATGACACCCTCAAGATGAACCACGAGGGACTTCTTAACTAGGGTTACAAGAAAACCTTATCTTTCTGTAGCTCCGAACTTTTTTCTCTTTCTTTGCACTTTCTCCGCTACCTCAGACTCGACCTCAGATTCAAAAATAAACCAAAATATTCTCATAAGATAGATATTCAATGATTGTGTGTGTGTATCAAATTAATATCTCATGATGTGTATTTATACTTTTTCAACCAATACCTTTTTCTCACTTTAGGTCTAACCTGTACTTCGTTGTTATAACAACGTTATCCTTTAATTAATTCACTTGTAACCAACTAATATATTATTAACCATTATTTGGGGCTTCTAACTTCACAAGGCCATAAGTCCTCAACCATGAGGAACCATGTGGTGTACCACCTATCACTAGAATCAAAATGATGAGGAATATTGATGCAACCCCCTTCCCCTCCTGGGGTTCTGCAACCTCCCAGTCTCTAGATCATTCCAAGTCTCGATTCAAAATTGACTCTTTAGGCTCCTGAATGAACCCAAAAATTATACACATGCCCCTTTTCTTCCTTTAGCATAGGTCATGTGATACCTTCACCTTATGTTTGCACGTTCTAGCGCTCTTTAGTTCATGAGCGCTAGATCCTCTTTACTATCCCGTTCCTTCATACCACCTTGGGCTATGCCCTTGTGCTAATGCATGATTTCGGGTGTGGGAAAGAGTCATTTTAGACCAACCCGCTTTTCACCCTGCAATCCTCCTCCAGCTGCCATGTATCTCCCTTCCAAAAACACAGTTGAAATTCCACCCGCTCAAGGATTATTATCGTTTGAGCATGTCCTGGCCCTGAAATCCTTATCGATTTTCGATCTCACGCTACTTTGGCGCTTCTCGTGATCGACGACTATTATTGATCTCTGTTCGGATCTTCTTTCCCCCTTCCATGCGTCTCCACAGATTTCTACAATCTGTCAACACATAGCCCTGTTCGAATCAATGGTTGTTGTTGAATCCACCTTTACAGACTCTGGGAGTTTCAATTCTAAAACTCCACTCTCCTCTGCATGACAATTTTTCAGAGTGGAATATCTGTTGCCACCTATCCCCTTGAATCTACGAATATGAATCGCTCCAGAACTTTAACTGGAGTTCACAAATTTCCGCCATGTCTCCTCTCCCGGTCTGACGAATCAGATTCACTTTGGGTGATCTGAAGGCTCAGAATCTCTCTGGCCTTTGTCACTTCAACTCTTCAGCTCCCCAACACTTTGGCTCTTCTACTTCTTGACGCTTTGGCTCTTCATCCCTTCGAGCTTCATCTATTTGAGTTCTCAAAACTGAAACTCCAACATAAATTTCCCCGAAGTTCATGATCTGGTGACAAGTGTCCCCTTGCAGATCTTCGACTCTCGGATCTTCAAGTCTTTGGGCTTCAAAGTCTCAGCTCTTCAAACTTTTCCTCCTTTTGGATATTCTAACTCATTAACACGTATCCCTTCTAGAACCAACGGTCCAGATTCTCCTTTCGCGAATCGGTATTTCTCAACTTGCAACTTCCAAGTCACAACTTCCTTCACATCCCCGACTTATGAAATTATGATATTTTGGAGCGCCTAAAATCCAATGGTTCACTCTCCTATAGATCTAACGGTCCAGATATCCATTTCTCCATATCAGGATTTCACATTTCATGAAATCAGAGGATCATTCACCTTCCTACTCCCGATCCCCAATATCCCAAAATCCCCCCTGGACAATCGATGGTCCAGATCTCTCCTCAATCAATGGTTGTGATTTTTTTGGGGATTCTCACTTCACGGATTCTAGCAACTCTTTCCTTTGACTCCTCTAATGTGCGAGTCATGGAAACGTTGGTCACTCTCCACGCATCCCTTCTGATGGACGATTCTGATGATGTCGAGATTTCGTGACTTCACAAAACCCTCTCTCCTCTGAAACTCTAAAGGGATAAACCTCGTGCACGTTCCTATGGATCCAATGACTGTTGGTCCATGTGCTCAAGTCTGAATAATGATATCTGATTCCTCTATGCTCGTTCCTCCTCTGCTTCCTTCACTCCCTGGACGTATATCTAACGGTCTAGTTTCTTCTCCACAATTGATTAGATGGTTGTTGTCTCTCCTCCTCCTTAGCTTTAGACTTTCTTCAACTTAGAATATTTTTTTTGTGTTCGAAAGGTATTGACCTTTGAACTTCCTTCTGTGAACCCAACTCTTGGTATTTCTTCTCTCTTATAGTGTTGTCCCTCCTTTGAACTTTCAGACATAGCATAAGTCTGACTCTTTCGCAACCTCTACGTTATCCCTTCTGATCTTGACCTCCTTGAAGATTTTGATTCCCCATGCACACCTTGCGTTCTTAGGATTTCGTCAAACTCATATCCGAAGGATTTATTGAACAAGAAATACTTCTCGACTTCCTGGCATCCTTTTTCTCAATGCACTCCTTGCAGATCTTCTCCTTACAGAGTATGCAGTAACTATGTTTCTCTCGAACACGACATGGAGTTATTATGTGCACACTTACACCGACTCAATGCCCACTTGGCAGAGCTCGACAGATTTCTCAGTAACTTTATTTCTATGTGCTTCTTTCACACTGTCCCCCCTCTAAGGTATTTAGTAACCTTGAGGTTCCTCTTGAGTTTGTGATCGCTCTGCTACGCTCTCCTGGCATGTTATTTTCTGAGTCTATAGAGTTTAGATGCGCACTCCCTCCACCTAATACAGAACCTCTGATGTTCGGTTTTTCACTCCTTGCACAGACTAAAGAATCCAAAACGATATTACGAGACTCAATGAAGATAAATGAAATCTGTCTTCCTACTGTAAATAAAACTTATCATATATCTACAAAATTCATTCATGAAACACATAAACACCCGATATGCAGGAAAACTGCTTTTGTATTATCTCTGTGTGTCCATACAGATGTTTACAAAAATGGATTGTAAAAAAGTCCCATTTCTCTCAATCTCTCTCTCAGAGCTATTATACCTCCTCAAGCCTCTCTACCCAGACCTCTCTATCATTATGCCCGATGAAATCTGATACAATATCTCCTTACAAAAGATGGGCTATGAAAGCTCGTCCTCTCTCACCTAACCTCATCTATTACATTGAAGTTTCATAAATATTTACCCAGACCTGACTACGATTTGGGCTTGCTACAAGTAACCCTTTAAGGCAATCCAACCACTACCTGTACAAAGGTATGGCTTGGTATTTAAAATATTACAACACAATAATCTGTATAGGATTATTTAAAATTTTAAAATGGGAGGTTTAATGCCTCTCCCTTTCTCCATTGTGTGTTTGCATGTTGGCGCATTTTCTGAGGTGGAGCGATGCTCCTGCATCAACTTTCCATATATAATTGTGTTACCTAAATTTTCAATTTCCTTCATGTCCTTATTACTCAAATAACATCAGGTCTCATGACCACACCTTCGTGGCTTCATGCAGACTTCATCAAATGCAACCAATAAATCTGCTGACATCAACCACTCTTGTTGACATTAATGACAACTAAATCACCACCAATATTGATGAAAACTATGGGGTATCTTGAACTGTCCAAGAGTGGACATCAATGAGAAACAACTTTCCAACAATATATATATATTTGGTTCTTGTTATTCTTTTTAATAAAAACCAATTTCTAAACTCCAAATGTGTATTGCATTAAATTTTTTGACAGAAAAATAAATTGAATTTCCCAGCAAACATTACAATAATAATGAATAGGCAATGGATGTATTTTTATTTTATTTATAGGTGTGTAATAGAGGAAAATAATCCCAACAAGATTGAATGGAAGCTACATAAATTCTAGAAAAATTAACACAATTTCCATTCCCATTGAAATTACATTGTCATCCAGCACATATACAACAACAAACTAATATCCAGTACTTATCCAGATGTTATGAAACTCCTATAGGTTTTCCCACAAATTCTAAAATGGATGTATTGGTGTTGATTTCTCCAATGTATGCAACAACTCAACAAAATAATCCCTACAAGATAATATACTCTGCTGCAATAGAAATTGACCCCTCTCCTCTGATAGATGTCGATTGGCACATATAAATTGTTTCAAAAACAAAAAATAGGTTCTTGACATAAATTCATCCCCAAACAATAGATATATTAGTCCCCGAAACCCATAAAACAAGTATCAACATCTAACCTCAAAGGAAAACACTCCAATCTCTAGGAAATGTGCCCAACACTAAAAATATTTTCTTCAACCACTGAAAAATCCCCTCAACAAGATAACTTGATCTCCTGCAGCGAAATCAACCCAAATAATGGATGATTTGACCCCTCCTCTAATAAATAAGGATGATCACAGCCAAAACGCATCCACAGGAAAAAACGTCCCTCCTCAAGACAAGTCGAATTCTACAAATAAAACACAACCAACAAAAAATTACACTCATCCACACACAAATAAAATCATGAACCAAAAGATGAAATCGACTGGAAATGAAGCATAATGAGGAATATCTAGATGATATCCTATCAATGACCAACTAGGGTGGATAGTTTCACCACTGAAACTATTCTCTAAACTCTCTAGGTTTTTTCGTCCAAAGAGCCAAAGCCATAAGAGCTCTCTCAATTTTGTTTTTGGAAAATAAAAAATGCATTACGAGAGAGGGTTCCCTCATTCCTTTTATATTTACTTGTTCACAATTTTTCTGACCATTTTACCCTTTTACACTTAAGTGACTTTTTAATTTACCTTTAGTAAAATAACTTTATTAATTTATTAACCCCTTTTACCTGCAAAATTGATTTATTTGACTTTAAAGAATTGTTGTGTATTTAAAGGCACTTTTTATCCTCTCCACCATTTAGTACTCATCATCCTAGTTCTAATGAGCTATTAAACCAAGGTACCCTTAGATTAAATTACTAAAGTGACAACCTTAGTGAAATTCATAAATAATGCTCATTAATACTTCCAAATTTACAAGAATAGTCAAAATGATCTGGAATAAAAAATAAATGCACATGAATGATCCCGAAAATGAAATATGATGATAAAGCCTCTAAAAGAATCATATAATTTCTCCAAAATGGTTGAGATCATTATTAACCTTAAATTACCCCTATGGTCAGGCTAAAATAAAGCTATAAATTCATCTACAATTACAAAGTAAGGGAATCCAAAAATGGGGTCATCATAGTCCTCCCTTCTCAAATATTACTTGTCTTCAAGCAATGCCATCACAACCCTATGATCAGTAAGTTGAACCAAACTGAAACTGAAAATGATCCCCGGGTCCCCAACCCATATGAAGGATGTGGAGCACATACCACTTACAATATTTTCTTGCAATGTACTAACACAAAAGGCCCCATGAATACCACCGATCATTAGAGAAAAAAAATATTGTAAGTAATCAATCCATCCTTCATAAAATATCCCACCTAGGAAGCCAATCCATTGCTCCATATGAATAGGCTCTTGAACGTAACATATGGCTCTCTCATCTGTACCAACTTCCAATCTGTCAACCCATAAAATCCTAGGATCCCATACTAACACCAGAAAGAACCCATCATGTGTATGTTGCACCACTCTGATCATAAATACCTGACCCTCTTGCCTAGATTGCATCCTCTGCTCCTACAACCCCAATCTTTAATGCCCCAAAGAATCATCCCCACTATTGAGGATCATATCCTGCCAATGCTTCTTAGTGAAGTCCCAACTACAATTTCTCTGCTCGAATCAATATTGGGTAGAGAAAAAGAGAATATTCCCAATCATAACATGTAAACCTCAACATATCTCCTCATGTCACTCCTAAAATGAATATGATCAAACACTGTCAAGGGACCGATATAGTATATGTCAACCAAACCAACTATAAAATCATACATACAAGAGAATATTATGTGTTCACCAACCGATAGGGAATCAATGACACTTAATTTCCAAGTTTTGAAGGGAAAATACCTAATACTCCAACACCCCCAACCTATTGCAATGATATAGACATTGTCTAAAACATATCCCAACATATCATCCACAAATTCCCTCCATGTGAACCTCTCTAAAAATGATCCATATTTATAAATGGAATGAAACGAAATATAGATATATATATATCAAATAAACACACATAGATAAAATGAAAATTGACTTCTATTAATAAAGAGAACATGATGAAATTGTAGAAATGAATAATGAAACACACTTGATCAAATGGTGGTACCTTATCTCTGATGAGAGATGTGATGGCTATGCTCATTCACAAGAACATGATGTTTACAATGAGGATCCAAAGGAACTTTTAACATAAATAAAATCCAAAACCCTAACCCCTGAAGATGAAATTCCAAAAGGTTTGCATGCCTCGATGGGGGTAGTTGATACGTCAACTCAAGGGCGTAATGTTTGCATACGATCTATGTTTGGGGTGCATGATAGATCATTAGAAATGTCTAGTCGAGAATAAACATTTATATTTGGATTGGGTGAGATCATTCAACTATTTACTAGGCTACAAAACATAACAAATCGTCATTTAGGGCCTCAAAATGGCCCCAGAAGTTTGGGACCCGAAAAAATGTAGAAAAAATGTCAAGGTGAAAAATTGTATTTTGAGCGAGTGGAATAGGTGGATGGCCACCAATATCCACCTGGATCATTCTTCCCCCCTAAGGAATCAATGGTCTCCATTGCATCAAGTTCATGGGGAATTATTTGTTGAATCTGAATCTTGGTGAGTTTCTTTCCTTGGTGAAGGAGCTATCATGCTTAGCTTATTGAAGGTTGTCATGAAAATATTTCTAGAGGGGTTGGTTTCATTCAACCAATTTATCTGCATGATATTCCTTAGTGTGGGAGGACTCTAACAATGAATATGCAGAATGAAGTATATGAAGGGATGTTTTATGAGTTTTCTTAACTGGGCAGTGTGGAGGTATCCTTGTAGGTGAAGTAAGAATATTTGTGTGTGCTTATAAAATCTTGTTGATCTTGTTTTGTCGAATCAAATGGTATTGGGCCAAGGATGGAGTGGTTTCAACCCTTCTTTTCACCTTTTGACCAGATTGCAAAGAAGATAAAAAATTTCATATGAGAGACTACTTTATGACACTGTTTTGGTGGGACAGAAGTTAGAGATACCTCTAGTACCATGTAGAGTTGACCCTATAGAGAAACAATGACAGTACGGGGTTGAGAATCATAACAATAATGACACTTCCAGATATATGGTTGGCCTAAAAAAACATCACATACTTCTAATGGGGGGACATCACATAGTACCTCATCCTTGAAGGGATTGATGTCATAAGACAAGTGGCACTCCTGGTTGATTTGAAGATCTCAACCCTAGAGAAGCAAGCCAATCTTGTATGGTTGGGGGTGTGTTTTTGTCTGTAAATACATCTACTTGAAGATATCTGCTGATATGAGGTTCTTTTGGCTTCCACTATAAAAAATAAAATGTAGTGGGGTCCCCTTCACCCACATCTATGAATGTAAGAGGCGCTCCCCCTCCTCAGGATCTTATGGTTCTTATGGTTGGATTTTTGTGGTCATGATTGTAGCGGTGGATTATACATCAATGATCTATATCCTTTTATTATTTTTTGATTCTGAGTCTGAGTCTGGGATCGACTCTTTTTCTTTGAGCTCGACCACTAATGATTGTTTTGAGTGACATTCATCGGTGTTCCACCAAGGCAGTTTGTGGAAATATCACAATTTTCCAGTGTCCTTATTCGTCTTCCCATTACCCTTATTTTCCCATGGTTTGGATTTCTTGTCTTGAGGTTCGTTGTTCTGTGATTTAGGGATTCCTTTATCATACTTCCGTTGTTGCATATTTGCAATCCTGAAATCTCACTTGTTTTTCAACTTAAATTTCTATTCTATTTTCAAAACATATCAATAAGTGGCTCCCAGTGATGAGATGTCCAAAAAATCTATTTTAGTTTGGATGTACCTATGTAGAGGCCCATATTTTTTTAGAAATATATTCCACTTCGAATGTTTGATACCTAACTTAGTGCACAAGGTATGGAAGGTATTTGTGAACTATGACATTGTTTGGCCCCTCTCTTTATGCAATGTGTTCCATCTCATGTACTGGACATCATAGTTTCCAATAGGGTAATATTGTTTCGTAACAACATCCATCAAAAAATCCCAAGTGGGTTCGACCTCGAACATTCTAGACTCTTTTGTGAAATTTTGTTCATAGTAAGTTTCCCACCAATTCTTGACATGGGAAAGAGCCTTAATGAGAGAAAATGTGATATTTTCCTTGTAGGAAAAATTATGGATAGAGAAATAAACTTTTATTGGATTTAACCACTTTTACAAGGCATCCACATCTATCTGACCTTCAAACACAAGAATATCAAAATTAACTTGTACCTTGAAATAGGGGGTGCCTCTAAAGTGGTTGCTTGATGAAGACGTGTCTGTTGTTGTCAGCAGTCATCGAAGGATTTGGGAAAAATACTCCATAATTTTGTCTCTCTATTGTGTGAGGGATTCCTCAAACAGTAGATTAATAGAATATTTTTCTCCTGTGTCTCTTTTTTTTCTGCCATGGGAGGTCTCTTGGAATGGCGAGAACAATTTTCCTAAAGAGAGACTAGCTTAAGACATAACTCTCTAAATATTGACCTCATCGGGGACATGCACTAAGAAATGAAAAGGAGAAGCCTTCTATGATACCACTAATCTGAATTTATAAATGGAATGAAATTAAATACAAATAGATATCAAAGAAACACATAGAGATACAATGAAAATTGACTTCTATTAAGAAACAGATGATCCTAAAACTATAAAAATGCAGAATTAAACACACTTGCTCGAATGTTGTCATCTTATATATGAGACGAGATGTGGTGGATATGCTTATTTACAAGAAGTTGTTGTTTAAAATGAGTCTCTAAAATACTTTTTAAGATAAATAAAATCCAAAACCCTAATCTTTGAAGATGAAATTCCAAAAGGTTTGTGAGCCCTGATGGGGCTAGTTGATACATCAACTTCTTGAGGGCGTAAATTTTGCATACAATATATGTTTGGGGCAGATGATATCTCATTGGAAATGTATATGTGAGAGGAAACAATTCCAACTGGTCCCATTCAAGAACCTTTTACTATTTCCTAGGCCCCCAAATGTAACAAAAAAATATGTTTAGGGACTCAAAATGATGCCAGAAGTTTGGGACTAGAAAGACTGTAGGAACATTTCCAAGGTGGAAAATTGTATTAAGTCAGTGGAATAGGTTCATGGCCACCAATATCCACTTGGATAAACAAGAAACATAAAGATACAATAAGATACAATTTCTATTAATTTGAGAAATTTATATAAATGTTAATTATACAAAGTGAATGAACTCACTAGAATGGTGGCAACTTGTCTCTGAGAAGAGATGTGGTGGCTATGCTCATTTTAAAGAAGACGATATTTATGATGAGGCTCCGAATCCATTTTTAACATAAATAAAATACAAAATCCTATCCCCTGAGTATGAAATTCCAAAAGGTTTGTGAGCCCCAATGGGGGTATTTGAAACTTCAACTTCCCGGGGGCATGGCGTTTGCATGAGATATTCATTTGAGGTGCATGATAGATTGATGGAAAGGTCTAGCCAAGAAGAACAATTTTTTATTGGGCCATGATATGGAACAAGTTGTAGGTTGGGAAAATCCCCACCCAACCATAAAGTGGAGACAACTAAGAGAAAACCTACCCACTATCACCTTAGCCAGGTATCCCCATCACTTTAGAGGTGAAGTGATCACCTCAAGGGGGGAATCCATGTGACCCTAGGGTGAAATGAGAAGAAAAGTGAGATGATGAGTTTTATTCCCCTATAGGTCAATTTTCTATGTGAAATATGGCTTTGATGACATGTCTCAATGGTCAGAAATGGTTGCCAAGAAGTACGAGTACTTGCAAAGGGTGATTGTACCTGCTCGAGACACAAGAAAATCCAAGTATGTACATAATATATTAGGTGGAAAATAAATTTAATATTATTGTACCAAATTTCAGTAGTAAACAAAAATATATATATCAGAAAAATAAAATTGTTAGAGATACTAAAAATATGCTAAGATTCTATCAAATGATGCAAGAGAAAAGTTAGCAAAACACTAGTAAAACTAAAGTGTAAAAGAACAAGACTTTAGAATCAATGTAAGACTATTATATAAAAGTATTTAATAGATATATTTGGATCCTTATGTATGTATAAAACAATTTTTTACAACAGAAAAATCATCCTAAAAAAATCACAAGTAATCCAGTAATGCATTGAGACTACTAGATTATAGGCGTAAATTAGTAACAATTTTTTATGGTTGAACTGTGACTTATTTAGAGATTTTCTTAGGGTTTTTTGCAGCCCTAGTGTCTATATCTTTGTTTTATTATTTCGGCAAGAAATCCTTGGCAAAAGAAAACACCTTGTAGGCCTTACTGAGCTTTAAACACATATAATAGATTCCAACTTAGACGATTTCAATATCTTGTGATTTCACATATCCCAATGAAATGATTTTGTTTCTCCAATTCAAGGAGAAATTTAGCTATTGGTTTGTGGATTAATAAAATTCAAAGATATATTTGAGCTACTTCAATGGGGTGTAATCCATTTTACTCCCCAAGGCAAGGTAAACTAGCTAGGAAAAAACCTAGGAGGGTGTAAACCCTTTTACTCATCCTAGTATTCCTTTATGAAACAAGTTATTTCAAGATAAAATGATGGTCTTAGTGGGGTTTTATTCCTTTATAATCCACAAAATATTATAAAATTAACATTATAAACAAGAAAAGCAACAATAATAAGAGAGATTCCTTACCTAGTCCAATCATTAACAAGATAAACCCATTTTTAACCAAGAAAATCCACCATAAAGAAGGAAATAAACCTTGAAAAGAGATAACGCATAGTAATCCATATAATATCCAAATATAAACCATTAAAAGATAAGGTGACAAGAGATATATGCAAAATTTCCCAAGCAAGGAACAAATTTCAGCCAAGGAGTCTCTCTCACAAAGGAAATTTATGATCCAAATGATATACAAATGATCTCTATTTATACAAAATGTTCTAAACATAGTTTTTCCACATAATTTAGGGTAAACAACAAGATATGGGGTAAAAATACCTAATATTTCCCCTTTACAAAAAATAATACTTTTTTAATCCATAATTTGCACATAAACAAAACCCTAAGTAAGACGTCACCCTTCTAGGGTGACGCTTTTGGCACTTTTGCAAGTCGTTGGAGTAGGAGAATGGTGAGCTAGGACTAGAAAATCCACATGTCCTTGATCCAAACCTATTTTCCACTAACCATGGATTATTTCCTTCAAAACATACCAAGTGTCCTCAACCACCACCAAACCCTATCCCTACTATGACGTCAAGCCCTCATGGGTGGTGTTTTGGACTTCTTAGGAAAATCATTTGGGTGGTAGGGTCTAGTTTAGGTTATCCATGATGTTTTATAAGCCTCTAAAGGAATGTATTCATGATCTGTCATGTGAGCCCCATAGAAGCCAAATCTAGGCTTGTTCATCAAAAACTGCCCACCACCTCGGTCCTGCAAAGACAAATGGATATGCCTGTAGCACCCCATATTTTGGCCTTAAGTAGTTAGAAAATCTATACATACTTATGTGTTACATGATATATGCTCATGACAAATATAGTTCTATGATTGTTTAAACATGAAAATTCAAATGGGGAAGTTCGATACATGGATACCAGTTCAAGTTATGGTGTGAAGGTATAATAGATGCAACACATGATGTAAATAAACATCAATGAAAATTATGGATTCTTATATGAAATTATGATGTATCTGCATGGATGTGACTTATTGGTGAACTAACCTATAGGTTGATGAGATATGTGATATCCAAACGAATATACTGATGAGGTAACTTGGATGTTGTAAGCATCGAGAATATACCACATGTTATAAGTTGTACTTATTATTTAATTTATGATTCGAAATATTGTTATGATCTATGGTAAGTGTGGTTTTGGCAGGACACACAACTTTCCTAGAGTGGTTGTTCGATGACGTGACTCTAAGAAAATTAGTTGCACAATAGGGCTTGATGTAGGGTGTTGACCCGAGTTCTATAAGGAGGGGTGGAGGTATTGACCACTATTTATCCTTCGAAACCTAGAGTCGTGGGAGGGTTGTGTGAAGGCATGCTCCCCTAGATGTGTGATGGCGACTACTAGTTTCCTGTTGGTGAATCTTGGTTGAGATGTATGACACTTTTGCTTACGGGTTCTATCTGGATTTAGGTTAATATAGTTGACGCTCCAACTTAGTCCAACAGAGGAAAGGATAGGATGGAAGATGGAAGTAGGTTAGGAAGGAAGGATGCTTCGATATTAGCTGAGAATACTGATTGGGGATTTGAGATGCCACTATTTTTTACTCACTTGGTTCCTACCATGTTTAAAATCCTATTTTGATTTCCTATTGATAATTTAAGTGTGATAATGAGTTATTCATTTGGTTATCACATATCTCATCAACCTGTAGGTTAGTTCACCAACAACTCATATCAATTTAGATACATCACAATTTCATATAAGAATCCATAATTTGCATTGATGTTTAATTAATAAATGTATGTTTATTTACATCATGTGTTTCATCTATTATACCTTCACACCATAACTTGAACTGGTATCTATGTATCAAACATCCCCATTTTAATTTTCATGTTTAAACAATCATAGAACTATCTTTTTCATGAGAATATATCATGTAACACATAAGTATGCATAGATGTTCTAACTTCCTAAGGCCAAAATATGGGGTGCTACAATGCCCTCCAAGTATATGAAGTCAAAGAATCATGATGAGTAAACCAAATAAAAAAAAGAGCCATCTAAGCAAGTACACCCAAACTACCTCATAAAAATACAATAATTCTCAAAGACCCTATGCAATTTTCCACCTTTAGGTATGGGAGGGTTAACAAAGTGACCTATTGGGTTAAGCGTTCCTCAAGTTTAGGGGTTTTTCCCAAGGGGACCTCCTTATATGTGATGTGGATGAGGTGTCACATATGGGGGGAATACGTTTTGGCACGGGGTTCATGACATGAAAGAGGTTGTAGTGTCTCATTTATGGGTTCCTTTGTAGAGGATTTGTTGCACCTTCATTTTCATTGCAACCTTTTTCGAAGCCCATTTATTTCCTTTTATTTTTTTAGGATGTTTCCAATATGAAACAAAGCTTGGGATTCTATCTAAGAAATAAAAAATGCACCCACCTTGAATATACCCTAATCACATCATTCTTCCCCAAGTTGAAAAATTGTGTGGGGCTTCTACCTAAGCAATAAAAACAGTTCCCACACATGGTCCACCTTGTTTGGAATTTTGTTATATTTATCTTTCATGGGTCCCATCAATTTCTTATGAGATACATTTCATTGTCCTCAAGATCCATTGGCACGAATCTAGAAGGTTAATGATTGTATTTTTTTATTTTTCTAGCTACAATCCTTTGTAATTTCATCCCCTTATTCCCCTGAAATGAGGGAAAACCCCTTCTTGGGCCAGTACACACGAAAATCCCAAAAGATAAGGAGATGGGGGGGATGAAGTGTGGAAATTGAAAAGTATGGTTGGGAATGGATTGATGACTCATCAATAATACCTACCAGTAGAATACCTATCCCTAAGGGTGATCCACTTATTAGGTTGCAATGTCAACCACCAAAGTGAAATAGGGAAAAGAGCATAATGTCTGAGAAAACATGACATAATAAAAAACAATAATACATGAAGCAAAATCAAATGCCTAAAATATTGAAATGACACTCACCATAATACCTGAATTTTACAAAATGGAGAAAGACCCAATGTCTTCCATAGGTCAGGTGATGTGGTCGATATGGTCGTGAAGAACCTAGATTTGTTATGGTGAGGTGGGTCTTTGTGTGTGAAAGTGGACATTGTTGGTCAAGTTTTCTATCGGTACTCCATGTCTGCAACCTGGGAGCCTCAAGAAATCATCTCCTTATTTATCCCCAGGAGTTGGGGATAACATATGTCTCCCACTTGGGAACATGTACTCATCGTAGAGTGCATGAGAACCGCAACATCTCCTGGTGGAACTATGCCTATATTGACACATGACACCATAAAATCTAGGGCGGTTATACCACCCTTCGTCCATATATATCAAAATAAAAAATGATAACTAATCTAGAAAATAAAATTTTATCATTTTTTAAAATTTTCTAAACTAAACATGAAATCAATATGAAAGTAGAGAAAAATGAAATATTAAATGCAACTAAACTATCATGATAAATCAATATAAAAATGAAGAAAATAAAAATGACCTACCTACTTACATGGGGCCATGGGGCCTTGAATATTAGGTCCTGAAATGTTAGGTGAAGTTGTGTAATTGGTGCAACCAACTGACCATCTCATCAAGGTATCTCCCCCTGTGATCAATCATGTAAAAACACAGATAAGTCAAGGACATAACAATCATGAGCATGCATAGACATATAATCAATCATCAAATGAAGCTCATGGATATGGGTGGGAGGGAGGAAATATTGTTAGAAATAAAAACCATAAGCCTGATTGATCCATCTATGAATGGGACTATCATATGTAGATGTTGACTCATCTATATGACTAAAATTGACCATATTCTTGTCTTCTTGTGTCTAAAGAACATAAATCAATGAAACTTCAAGTGAATATTCATCATGATGCATTTCATGGAAGTCTTCTTCATCATTGAAATCTTATTTCTTTATGATCATGACACATATGGAATTTAATCTATGACACATTTGAGCAAGATCTAGTGTCAACAAATCAGTAGGGTTTTCTTGAACATTTTCTTCATCTGCAAGGGCTTGTTCTTAATCTTCACTTGAAGTGTCACTTCCAATGAATACCAAGAGGAGGTAAAGGATCTAATGAAAACCTGTTGATTTCCCAAACAAGAGGAAATTGGGTAAGGAACAACCTCATTTCTAGAGAAAAACTCCTCCCTCAGAATTAGGAAACGTCGCTTCCTTATATGCAAATCCCCATAAAAGTCTTAATATGAAAGAACTTACATTTGTTAGTGTGGAAATTGTAGTGCATTGGGATGGCCATGACCTGGTGTCTATAAAAATATAATAACAATTGATGGAAATCCTCACAAAACAAATATGCATCCTCAAAAGGGTACATATCAAGGGATTATTGAAGACCACCTTGAGTATGTTGCGACAAGTCTGTTGGAGTTACTTCACACATGCCTAAGATTTATTTTTCCTAAGGTCCTAAGGTTTTTACTATTTTTATTAGTCATTATTTAGTCTCCCAAATTTTAGGGGAGAATATTCCACCTGCAGAATATTCTCTTTAGTCGATACTTCAGTTTGACTAGTTGAGTTGAGTCTAGATGTTGCATTGGTTTTGTCACCATGCAACATTGGGATAATCACCATGATAATGAAAATTATCCTTGGTTTCATCACCAGACTGGTGCATTACCCTTGATTCCTTGATATACTCCTCAATACACTTTGTTTCAGTCAGGTAACTGAAGACTGGTTGACTAGTTAACTCAGCTAGGTGGAAGTTCTTTATCGTAACTGCTTGAGAGACTAGACTAGGTGGAAGTTCACTACCATAATTGTTGGTGTGTGTCCAGATCACTCTATACCACCACTATGGTGCATTGGTTCTCCTCCAGTGCACATTGATTGAGTTATACATAGTATATCATGTGTAAATGATTCATTATTCATTACGGTTAATGAGAATTATTCTATTCTTGCTCTCTCACTTATTCTTTCCCAATTTATCTCTACAAATGTTTGTTTTATTTTCTATATAGATATATTATGTGCAGTTTCAACACATTTACATGGTATCAGAGATGAATAACTTCTAAGAAAAGGTACACCAAATTATTTTTCCAGGTATCAAATATTGAAGACAACGGAAAGATGGAATTCCCAAAAGAATTCATTCTTACACCTTACAATTAATTTGCATGGAAGGAAATAATAATGATTCATCTCTGAAGTAGATGATTGTACAGGTTAACCTTGAATACATATACATAACCGACATCATCCATAGAAAAATCCAAGTATTTAAATCGAATGGATGAAGCATTCAGAACAATTTGTAGACTCATCTCTCACGATCTCAATTTTTAGATATCTTCCTGTATAACCCCTAATGAAGCCTGGAAAAACTTGGAAGGGTTCTTTGGAAAATAGTATGAGATAATGGGACACATGATTGAGGTTGAATTTCTCACATTAGATCCAAAAATCTTCGACGATCTCCAATATTTCTTTACAAAATTCAAGGATTTACCGTCGTAACTCAAAGCTTGTGGGGTTGATAAATGTAAGGAGGAGAAACAAATGGTTCTTACCATTCTCTCCAAACTTGGTCCTAAATTATTTGTGTTTGTATCCACATTCCATTCAATCAAATTCGCCTTTGGATCCACTTGGAAGATTCATTTTCTTGAGGAATTTATCGAATCCCTGACACAAGAGAAAACCAAGCTCATCAACATGGGAAAAATCAAAGGCCCAAAGGCGCATGCACTTACTGTTCAATATGGAATCCATCAATATCATAAATATAAATATAAATACAAAATAAAATCTCATGGACATTCGAAGAAGTAAGGGTACACAAAACCCTTCATCGATGCCTCCAGATACAAAGGAGGGAAGGGAAGAAAAGGGAAGAAATGCTCATACTTCCACAAAGGATTCCATCCATAATCTGCATGCATGAAGAAAAAAATAGATCTAATGAATCAAATACTTCATAAAAACAACCTTGGAGATTGCATCCCCGAGGGTTCCCAGAACAACAAGCCAGCAGATTAGAATCCCAAGAAAGGTAATTTTAGCCATGCCCTGATTTCCATCAACTCCTCTCCCGATGCTTGAATCATAGATTCAAGAGAATAACATCACATGGATACCACAAAATAATTCTATTCTTCATTGGATGCATGAAAATGTCCTCCTATTTTGATGGGGGACAACTCTCTAGTCGAAGTCACCGACAAAGGAAGGATTTAATTCACCAATGAATGCTTCGTGAATGTCCTGCATGTTCCCAAACTTTTTTTCAACCTTATCTTCACGTATCAGATGATCAATTCCGACACCGAAAAGAAATTAATATTCACACCAAATGCAATGGACATCTATGACATGCAAACCAATTCCAAGTTTGCTACCAGTGAGGTAAATCATCAATCTAGATTGTACACATTTTCTGAATTAAATCATCAATCTAGATTTTTCTTTATTGCTTACCCATGCTGATAAAATTAGTAGGATATGGAATGAAAGGCTAAAGAATTTGAATTTCAGATATATGAAACATCTTAGAAAGAAAATATTGGTGGATGGTCTACCATACATCCATTTCTCTAAGGTAGTATGTGAGGGATGTGTTCTTGGAAAACACCCTCAAGAGAAATTCGACAAAGGAAAGACTYAGAGAGCTTTCGCCGATTTAGATTTGATCCATAGTGACCTCATGGATCCTTTTCCGCATCCATCTATCAGAAAAATGAGGTTTTTTATCATTTTTGTTGATGRTTTCTCATGTTTCACATGGATTTACTTTCTCAAGAAAAAATCTGAGGTCTTTCAACACCTCAAAGATTTCAAAGCACTGGTTGAGACAYAATCCGGAAAGAAAATCAAATTCCTTCGAAATGATAATGGGGGAGAGTATGTCAATCATGAGATCAAAAACATTTGTCATGAGGTAGGGATTCAGTTTCAACATACAACTCCCTATACTCTGCAGAAAAATGGAGTTGCTGAGTGGAAAAACAAATATCTAAAAGAGATGGCATCTTGCATGCTACATGCAAAGTCACTACCACAGAGACTATGGGCCGAAGCACTTAATTGTGCAACCTACATCCAAAACATATATCCCCATAGATCTGTCAAGGATAAGATCCCCTACAAGGCTTGGAGCAGCCTCAAACTAGAAGTGACCCACTTTCATATTTTCGGTCCACATGCATGGGCCCAGATTCCCTTTGGAAAGAGGAAGGCACTTGATCCACAGAGCACTGAGTGCATATTTTTTGGATAACCTGATGGTGTCAAGGGATACAAAATTATTGATATTTCCTTGGACCGGATCATTGTTGAGGGATGTTTCCAATTCGAGGAAAGTGTCTCACTTGTACCTCAACATCCGCATGCGAACACCTTCATTCTTCCACCTGTTCGAGATGATGAGAATGCACATGTCTACTCTTCTTCAGATGCGATTTTTGACTCAAAATACTCAGTTGATTCAAATACAAAGTCAGTAAAATCAGATATAGAGTCGGAGAATCCAGATGTAGATGCAAATCCAGAGTAGAGGTCGAAGTGGGCACATACTACTCTTCAGGATGCAGGGGATCTTGTTGGTGATCCAACTGATACTAGGAGGAATCGATTTGATTTCGAGGAGCCTCATTTTGCACTCACTGAAATTAAAAAATTTCCCTTTAGGAATATTTTCTTGGTTCAATATTAATATCCACAGTCTTATGGCTAAGCTGTTGGAAATCTCTTTTAGGAATCCACCATGTAGGAGGAATACACCTCCCTCCTCGAGAACCAGACTTGGGATCTGGTTCCCCTTCCTTCTAGAAGGAAAGTTATCATATGTAGATGGGTCTACCATACCAAGAGCACAATGGATGGAAAAATTAGCTGATACAAAGGCAAGATTGTTTCCAAAGGCTTTCAACAGGTGCATGGAATTGACTATGTTGAGACCTCCTCTCTAGTAGTGAAGATGGATTCCATACGATTGGAACCTTCCATTGCGGAAGTCAAGGGATGGTAATTCCATCAGATGGATTTGAAGAATTATTTTCTTCACAGTGATCTCTCTGAGGAGATCTATATGGAGCATCCCCAGGGATTTATGCAGGACTCATATTTGTTCTGTCAACTAAATAAGTCCCTTTATGGCCTCCAACAGGCTCCGAGGGCATGGTATGCCAACATAGACTCCTACCTATTGTCATAGAACTTTGTACACTGTAAATCAATCCCAAATGTCTACATGCTCATGAAAACTGATTCACTTCTACTCTTAGTGTTGTATGTTGATGATTTGTTGATCATCGGTTGCTCGACGTTAGCGATTGTTACAGTCAATAGGATTCTACATGACATGTTTTTGATGACGAACATGGGTCCACTACACTTCTTCCTTGGAGTCGAGATCAATCATGATGCATCAAGCATCAAACTATCTTAGGACAAGTATGCACGAGATCTCCTTGAGAGATTTCACATGATAGACTACAAGTCGGCTCCAAATCCTTTCCTATCAGAAGTCAAACTTGAGGATGGCGGGGACACTCCACTAGTTGATAACACACTATACATACAACTAGTGGGGATTTTGTTGTATCTCACACACTCCATACTAGACCTCTCTTATGTAGTTGGCACAATTTCTAGGTTCATGAAGGAGATGCATGAGCTACATTGGAAGGATGCAAAGTGTATCCTTTGATACGTATAGGGAACCATCACCTTTTGGATTCATTATGAAACAGACTCTACATTATATATCATCGGGTTTACTAATTCTGATTGGGTTGGCGACAACACCGATCGCAATTCCACATGTGACTACTCACTTAGTATTAGTTTCAAGCCTATCTGTTGGTCTAAGAAGAATAAATCTTCCATTTATCTATCTTCAGTCGAGGTAGAGTAAATAGGGGTAGTTAACATAACCATTTAGGTTATGTGGCTACAAAAGTTTCTCATTGAGTTGGGCATTCAATTTCATCGGTCGATCATCATCTTGTGTGACAACCAGAGCACTCTGAAGTTCTGTAGATATCCTTTTCATAGGCAGTGAATGAAGCACATCGAGATCCACATGCACTATATATGTGACTTATTACACGAGGGTATCATCAACATACAATTCCTTCCTTCAACATAAAAGACGAAAAACATCTTCACCAAGACCTTCACTGAGAAGAATTTCCATTCTCTATAAAGTCATCTTGGAGTGAAGGACACAGTTTCCTAGCAACTGCTCGTTCTTTACCTTGAGGGGGGTTTTTTCCCATAAGGTTTTCCCTCTTTCCTCACTTTATTTTCAGTGTATCTCTTGTATTTGGGTACCTAACATGGCCTCGTTGTCAGGACCCATTCTCTATTTCACCATAGTGATATTCAAGGGTGGTTGTTGGAGTTACTTCACACACACCTAGGATTTATTTTTCCTAAGGTACTAATGTTTTTCCTATTTATATTAGTCGTTATTCAATCTCGTAAATTTTAGGGGAGAATATTCTCTCTAGTTGACACTTCAGTTTGACTAGTTGAGTTGAGTCTAGAGGTTGCATTGGTTTTGTCATCATGCAACATTGGGATCATCACCATGATAATGCACATTAGCCTTGGTTTCATCACCATATTGGATCATTACCCTTGATTCCTTGATCTACTCCTCACTACACTCTATTTCAATTAGTTAACTGGAGATCGGCTGACTAGTTAACTCATCTAGGTGGCAATTCACTCCCATAACTTCCTGAGAGACTAGACTAGGTGGAAATTCACTCCTGTAACTGTTGGTGTGTGTCCATATCACTCTAGACCACCACTATGGAGCATTGGTTCTCCTCCATTTCACATTGATTGAGTTATACAGAGTATATCATGTGTAAATTATTCATTATTCATTACAGTTAATGAGAGTTCTTCTATTCTTTCTATGTTTCTTATTCTTTCTCAATTTCTCTATGCAAAAGTGTGTGGTATTTTCTAGCTATATCTATTATGTGGAGTTTAAACACATTTACAAAGTCATCCTCGAAGTGGCAGAAAAAATATGTCACCATATCATCACTAGGCTGCCAAACATCTGAATCATACATGCGTGAAGACCAATCCTTTGACGATGAAAACTCAAACCCCTTTTCTTGAGAGCTACCCTCAATGTCGTAAATGGGGTATATATAAAAAATAAATGACCAAAATCCCATCTACGTCTCCCAACTTGGATCAAAAATCAATGTGTATATCGACCATGTCAAAGAGGTTATGCACAAGATCATCTGCATCATCGAGGATAATTGTTTCTTCGTGTTCATGTGCAGGAGGAATAAAAGTTTGAACGACCTCACCATCATCAAGAAGGATAAAATATAATGATGTCTCAACATGTTTCACCTCGCTAGAATTCTTCTTTCTCTTTATATACATGCCCCTTCACCACCTCTTCATTGCAAGGGTCTTGATCCTTAATAAAGAGTGCTTTGTTTTCCTCCTTTCAATGAGATCTTTTGCATCCAAGGTATCCTCTAATAATCATTCACTTCCAAATTCATGGAATAAAGTATCAATAATATATTCAAAGGTGTCACAAATTGTCATGTTCTCTTATTGATGTGCAGGGGGAGCAGAGGCCTAGATATCTTCATCAAGTCGAAGCGAAGATATGAGAAACCCATCTTCATAAAATATCTCATCTCGATATTCAACATGAGAAACTTCATCAGGAAATTATTCAATATTTTATTCATCTTCATCTATAGAAAAACCGTCTTTGAGCTCTTGGAAAGTATCGTGCAAATTCTAGGTATGTATCTGATAATGCCCAAGAAATTGTTCAATGAGCTTTGTAGAAGATGGTATACTTTTCGTCTCAAATGAGTGTGCAAGTCAACTCCTTTGACTTGATTCCAATGAAGATACAAAAAAATTCATTATCACATATTCATGTATCACATTTAATCTTGAGGCATACTTCACATAATTGATGACATGGGTGACTTCTAGAGATGGATCACCATTAAATTTAGGGAAACTTTCCCTCCACTATGCAGAGCGATGATTTAGATATCCAAGGATATTTTGAATATCTAAAGAAGGATAGACTTTATGGAAATCCCGTGGTAATTCATGTGAGGCCATGGTTCCATTACTTAGGGTAATACTTCAATGGAGTCACTAGATGAACTCAAGGCTTATCAAAGGATGGAAAAGGGGAAACAAGAAAAGGTGGGTTCTTGGAAGGTGGAGTCTCCATATGAGCCTTAAGAATAGCTCATCAAGGGTGGAATGGGAATTTCGTTTAAGTGGAGTCGTCAGGAAAGCTAGGGGAAGGCTTGAGGATAACTTTCCAAAGTGTCCTTATGGTTCAAAAGAGGATTCAAAATATTCGTCGAAAATGATGCCAAAATGTTATCACACAAGTTGTAGGTTGTGAAAATACCAAAAAAACCACAAAATTGTGACAAATAAGATAAAACTGACCCACTTTCACCTTAGGTAGGTATTCCCATCACTTTAGCGATGAAGTGATCACCTCAAGGGGGGGATCCTGGTGACCCTAGGGGGAAATGAGTCAAAAAGTCATATGACGATATTGATTCCCCTATAGGTCAATTTTATATGTGGAATATGGATTTTATGACACTTCTTGATGGTGGCCAATGGTTTCTAAGAAGTATGAGTACCTGAAAAGGGTGATTGTACCTTCCCTAGACACAAGAAAAGCCAACTATACATGTAATTTATTAGGAAGAAAAGAAAGTTAATCTTGATGTCCCTAATTTCAGTAGTAAAGAGAGATGTATGTCAGAAAAAGATTTTTTTTGGATATGATTAAAATATGTTAAAATTATATCAAATGATGTAAGAGAAAAGTTATCAAAACACTAGTAAAACTCAAGTGTAAAAGATTGAGACTTTAGCATCAATGCAAGGTTGTTCTAGACAAGTATTGTAGAGATATATTTTCATTCTTATGGATGTATCAAAAAAATTGATCAGTGTGGAAGAGGGGGTCTTCATATTAATATCATGGTTATGGTTTTCTAAGGATGGGTCTGTGGCTAAATCTCGCGGTTATGGTTTTTGCAAACTCCTAAGATGACAACTCATCCTGATTTGCTAGGAGACCTATTGTTTCTAGTGGATTGAAGGGTTTTTTATTGGGTTAAACAATGCAAGAAGAAGACTATGTAGATTACTCAGAGTATCCAACTGAGGGCTCCAATTTCTAGGCAGTGCTAGGTGGCAACATAATGGATTTTGACAATTTGTTTGTTGGTTGTGAGGGACACACTAGTGGAGTGGGTAGGAGCCAGGCTCATCCACCTGTACCTTTGGAAAGTAGTCATGCTTTGGGAGTGAATCACACTGCTATTTTTTCTTCTTCTGGGGCCATTGGACTAGGGGTTCATGCCAATTTGATTCCAGCAATGGATTTTCAGTTGAGATTGGGACGAACCCATTTAAGGTTTCCTCAAGTTAGGTCATTAGAAGGGCTCACTTTTTTTTCCTCTCCGTCATCCTTCTCATTGTGAAATTTTCTAGTAAATGGAGAAGGAGATGTTTTTGTGGGATATCCTTTGTCAATATCTCCAAGCTTGAATTTATCTCCCTAATAATTGGTTCACCTGTCTATGGTTGAATCAATAGATGGGCCTCTAGTGGGTTTTTCACACCTTCCATTTTTTAGCTCCCGTTTTCTTGGAAATTATCCTCACGCTGCAACAATAGGTTTCATCTCGGACTCAATTTTCATGGATGACCATAGAGGTTTACCTTGGATGGATGGACATCCAAATAAATTTATTGGAGGGTTAGTTTCTTCTCTAAGACTTGGGAAGGATTTTGATCCAAGTGTTGTTTCCAATACTATCGCCGCAAGAAATCGAAAAAGAAAGTGTTTAAAATCAAAAGGGAAAGTTGGTAATCTGCATTTGGGAGAATATGTGGAGATGCATCAAGTGGTTCAAATGGAAAACCAAACTCTGGTGGGTCGTGCGTGAGGGCGTTTCTTTTCCTTCAAAACTATATTTAACTAGGTTGACTCGATTTGAAAGGCACACTTGGGATACGTCCTTGAGATTATTGAATTAATTCAGAGTTGGTTGTCTTTCATTTTTTTGTCGCCATATCATGCCTTGTGGGATTTGGGGAAAAATAGATTATCAAAAACACTCAGCTACTTCTGAAGATGTGGAACACTCTTTTTGACACTAGTCGAGAATGCATGGGCATTATCCTTGTGTGGGTGTATCTCCCAACCCTTTAAATGCAGTTCTGGACTCTTGAGGACTTCAAGAAAATTGGCAGTTTCTTGGTTGAATTCCTTGAGGCGTACGTGTCTTCCAAGGAGATGGGACAATGGAAAGTCACAAGAATCCTAGTGAGAATCAATCTCACGGAACAACTTGGTGAAGAGTTGGACCAAAATTGGGGTTTGTAGACATAGTCATAGAATATTTATTACGAGGACGTTCCTTTTTGATGCAGGTGATGTCATCATTATGGGAATCTTGTGGAGGACTGCCATTTTCTTCTTAAGACAACAAGAAAGAAGAAATATTCTCATGGTCTGTCTCGACTCAGAAGAGAGGCTCCCTTAGAGGAGGTATCGGGCGCCAAAAATGTTTTTGAAGTTATGGCCTCCCTAGAAGCTCAATTGAATGATATGGGGACAATTGAGTTCCAGGATGAGGTTCACAGGGAAACAAAAGGTTTGATGGCAGAAGATTTCTCACCGGAAATCCCTCATCTTCAAATCATCCACTTTCAACCGAGTCCGATGGTTTCGTCCCAGGTATACCCCGTCCTCCTATATCCTCTTTAAATTGTATTCTTAATTATGTTACATTAGTTGGAAATGATTAGATTCAGGATCTGGGAAATCTCTCGGTCTCCAAAAAACCTCCCTTATCTTGAGTTTCACCTATTTTTCATCCATATTTCTATCTTGTCCCTTCGACGAGTCCCAATGTTATTAGAGGAAAAGTGATAGAAGAAGGGGAATCCATTTCGGAATCAAGAAGTTACTCCTTCATATATTTTTTATTCTCTCAAAGTGATAGCTGCACCAAAAGGGGCCTTTGCCAAGGGACAAAGTGACCTCGAGATGATGGAGGAAGAGGAAGGAAGTATTTTCTGTCAAAAGAACAATCCAAATCCAAAAGTGATTTATTGGATGGAAAAAAAATTAATTGGAAGGGGTCTTATATTTTCATGAGCCCACAATAATTTGTCCAAATGAAAGTGTTTTCCTTCAATTGTTTGGGATTGGAAATCTTCCCGAAATTTTTTTTTGTCAAGAGGGTGATTCACAATGAACACCTAGATGTAATTTTTAATTTTTCTTCAGGAGACCTTAGAGATGGAGATGTGGTGCAAGCAACTTTGGAATATTTATTTTTGGGATGGGATTATCTTAATTTGGATGTTAGAGTACAGTCCATAGGGTTAATGGTTACATGGAATTTCAAGACGGTGAATATTCTAAGATCTTGGGGATTTGCTTCTTTCATTGGGATCGAAATCTCCTCGGTGGACTTGGGAATGGAGATAAATATTTTCAACATATACGGTCCTTACTATGACCATGTCACTTTATGGGAGTAAATTCTCAAGAAGTCTATTCTGGATGGAGACTCATTAATCATAGGTGGTGATTTCAAATTTTGTTTTGGTTTAGAAGAATTCTTAGGGCATTGAGCCATGACTAATCCTCTCTCTGATTTTTTAATTCAAGAACTAGTTGATAAACAACTGATTGATGTGGAACCATAAAAATTAAAGCCTACCTGGAGAAATAAGAGGGTGGGAGAAGACATGATAGATAAAAGGCTTGATCATTTTGTAGTATTAGAGAACTTAGTTGAGCGACATGTCATTCTAAAGTAACGGATAGACAGTGGAGATGAATCTGATTATTTTCCCATTTTCCTGGAAGTCCGAAAAAGAAATAAAAAGTAGAAAATCCCCTTCAATTTCAATAGAAACTAGCTAAAAGAGGAGACTTTTATTCATTTAGTAAAAGATACATGGACTCCTTTCAATCCTCAAGCTCCGAATTCTGCGACATTCCAGTTTGTAGCCAATATGAAAAAGTTAAAGGAAAAAATTGTATCTTGGGTTTTTTTGAAAAGGAAGAGAGATGATATGGAGCTGAAGGATATTGAAGAGAATATGAATCAGAAGGGGGAGGATTTTCTTGTAAATTGTTCAAAAGAAAATTTATTCATGCTGGAGGAAAGGAGGAAAGTACTACTTCAAGAAAAAGAGGAACTTAGAGATTAAAGAGGAGAGCGATCTGGTTGGAATTTGGAGATGAGAATACAAAGTTTTTCAGGACTTTTCTAAAGGAAAACATTGTGTCAATACTATCGATCAAGAAGGTAATTATGAAAACACCTTTGAAGGAATGGATCATATAGGAAAGGAACACTTCCAGTCTCTTTTCAAAGCCGGGAATCAGGACCCAATTGGAGAAGTGGTTTGACCAACACAATTATTCCCAAGCTTCGTGGAGGAGGATGAAAACTGAATTCTCATGGAAGAAATATGAGAAGATGATATCAAGGAGGCTCTATTCATATTTTATAAAGAAAAAGGTAGAGGACCAAATGGATGTCCGATTGAATTTTTTGTGGGGGTCTCTACGATTTTCTGGGTCAGGAAATCCTTCAAGTGGTTGAATATTCAAGGGCCACTGGGCATGTCCTGGCTAGCTCCAATTCCACCATCATAGCCCTCATTTCCAAATATGATAATCCATATTCCTTGGATGAATTCAAGCCTATCTCTCTTTTCAACTATATCTATAAGCTGATATCCAAGATTATTTCTAGAAGAGTTAAATTGGTTCTCTCAAAAGCAATCTCAGGTGAATAGTTTTGCTTCCAGGAAGGAAAAAAAATCCATGAAGCCATTGGGGTTTCTTCGGAGGTTCTTCACGGTCCAAAAATTAGAAAGATGAAAGAATCAGTCCTAAAAATTGACCTCTCTAAAGAATATGATAGAGTAAGTTGGTTATACTTACATCTTTTACAAACTCATTTGGGTTTTGAAGTTCCTTTTATCCGGTCTGTGACGAGATGAATTTCTACAGTTTCTTTGTTGTATTAATAAATGGCTCTGTCTCTCCTTTATTTCATTCTGAAAGAGGCCTCCATCAAGGTTTATCACTATATACCCTATTGTTTCTTATGGTTGTGGAAGGCCTCATTAGGTCCTTTGGAGAGGCCATGCATCATGGCTCTTTCTCTAGAATCCAACTATCTCTAGCTCTTAGAACTACCCATCTACTGTTCATGGATGATATCCTTGTTTTTTATGTTAGGACAAGAAGAGATGCCAAAAAATTAGAAAGGATCCTATATATTTTTTCCATAGATACATGAATGTTGATAAACAAAATAAAATCTACACTCTCCGACCATATTCTATCAAGGGAAGAATTGGGTCCCTACAGATGGATTTCCCCGTTTGAATCCATTGTGTTGAATTACATGCTAAATTATTTGGGTTTCAACTTGAATCCAAATGATTATAGAAACGCTGATTGGATGGCTATTGGGTAATATGGAAAATGGATTACATCTCTGGAGTCATAGGTGGTTGTCTAGGGATGGAAGACGGGTGTTAGTAAAATATTTTCTTGAAGCTATTCTGGTTTATTAGATGTCTCTTTCTTGTATCCCAAAAGGAATTTTGGAAGTAGCGAGGCTTATATGTTTGAAATTTATTTTGAGTGGAAAGAAGGATTTAGTTGTTTCTCTCTCATTCAGATGGGAATTTCTATCACTCCCAAAATCCCTCAGTGGTTGGGGTATTAAAAATATCTTCTTGTTTTCCAAATCCCTAGCTACCAAATGTGCTTGGAGATTCTTGTAAATGAAAAATATTTGGTCTAGAGTTGTAATTAAAAATTACATCACCCCAGACTCACTATATCAATGGGTAAGAAGCCCAAACAGGGACAAGCCAGGGATATCAATTATTTAAAAAGTAGTCATGAAGTCCTTCTTAGTCATTGGAGATGGTTTAGCATGGAGGATAGGAAATGGTCACAAGGTTAGACTGGGGGTAGACCCGTGGCTAGGAAGAAAAAGGGATCATATTATTCCAAATCCCACAGTGGTCCATCTATGAATGCTTGGGTATAAAAATCTTAACCATATAGTGAATCTGTCACAAAATTGTCTATGGGAAGAAGGTTGGCACTCGACAATTGACCTAGTCCTAGAAGGAGAAGACATTAGACTAATGGACATATATATATTTTCCCTACGGATGTCCTAGATTGTATTAAGGGAAAAGGACGATGGGATGATTTGGAATCATTATCTTTCAGGTGTCTACACTCCCAAAGATAAATACATTTAGTTGATCATTGAACATCAACAAATAGAGTTGTGCTGCTGGTGGAAAAATCTTTGGAAGCATACATTCCCAATGAAAACAAGACTCTTTATGTGATGAGACCTATTAAATAAGGTCCCAACATGGGATAACATTAAGTAAAGAACCAAATAAATACCGGGTTGGTGTTTCTTATGCAGAAATAATGAAGAAACAATTCTACATTTATTTTTGACCTTCTCTTTGATAAAGGAAGTATGGAGCTATTTCTCAAGGTTTTTGGGCCTCCAATGCACATGGAACGAAATATCCCTTGAAAGAGCCTAGAAGACTCAGTTAAATAAAATATATTATAAATATGTAAAATATATTCCATTACTAATCATTTGGGGAGTCGGTTGTCTGTCAATTCACACATTTTTAAAGAAAAACCCATAGTTCTTGAAGTAACAACGACACAAAATTTGGCAATTCTCTCATACTACCCACAAGAAAAAGGATTAAAGGGAATATCGATGGTACAGGAGGAATAAATTGATAAATCAAATCCATGGGGATTTTTTTACGGAGCATCTCATAATTTTGTGTGTGGTGGAGGAGCGATTCTTTATATTTTTTACTCCCATTTCTTCAAGATGTCCTTGGGACTAGGTGAAGGATTAAAAAATTATGCAAAAATCATGATTTTAAAATTTCTTCTCATTTTTTCCATTGAAAAGGGATGGCAAGAAAAAAGTGTCTTCAACGGTTCTATTATAGTAATAAACTGTTCAAGGGGAACTCAGAGATGTCACAATCTAAGATTAGAAATTATTCTTAAAGATGTCAAAATTTTATAGTGCACTCTTGACTCTTCTAATTGTCGTCATGTCTATAGGTAAATAATTGAAGAAGCGGACCAAAGGTTGAAGGAGGACATAAATTTGGCTCTGGGACAATGGAAAATCACAGAAATAAAGGATGATTCTCAAACATAATACTTCCAGAGGACCTTCATTGAAGGCATCCCGACACCATATTAAAGATCACTTCTAGAATATTTATGATACATTTTCAAGTGGGAAAAGTTTTTCCAGCCACATCAAAGTTGTTAACTCCCTTACTGGATCTACTTTCCTATTTTGAAGACTAGTGATTGAAGATATTTTGTTTTTTTTTTTTCAGTTTTTTGATACCATCATTTCATGATAATATTTTTGTAAAACTTATCTAAAATAGTATGTGGTCAACTGGAAACTTTTATGTAAAAGTCAACATTGTTGGCTCAATCCCTACATATAATGCACCATAAGTGCATCTACAAAATGTAATTTTGTTCACCTTTTCTGAAATAAAATTACTCTTTTTTTCCAATGAAAAAAAATCAAACAAGTTGTTACTGTAGAAAAATCATCCATTAAAAATCACAAGTAATGCACCTGAAAGATGCACTGGGACTACTAGATTATAGGGGTTATTAGCAATTTTTGATGGTTGAACTATGAGTTGTTTAGATATTTGTTTAGGGCTTGATGAAGCCCTAGTGGTTATATCTTTTTTTTATTACAACAACAAGATGTCCTTGACAAAACAAAACTCCTTAGAGGTCTTACTGAGCTTTAAGCACATAGAAATTATAGATTCCAACTTAGACAATTTCAATATCTCGTGATTTCCCATATCCAAATGCAATGATTTTTCTTCTCCAATGCAAGTACATTAGTTCATTTATCTATTGGGTTTTGGAGTCATAAAATTTAAAGATCTATTTGAGATAATTCCTTGGGGGTGTAAGCCCTTTTACTCCCCAAGGAAAGATAAACTAGCTAGGAAAAACCTTAGGAGGGTGTAAATCCTTTTACTCGTCCTAGTATTCCTTTATGAAACAAGTTATTTAAAGATAAAATGATGGGATTCGTGGGTTTTTGTTCCCTTATACTCTAAAAAATATAAGAAAATTAACCTTGCAACCAAGAAAATAAGCAATAACAAGAGAGATTCCTTACCTAGTCCAAGAATTAATAAGAAAAAACCCATTTTTTACCAAGAAAATCCACCATAAAGAAATAAATAATCCTCCACAAGAGATAGTGCATCATCATCCATCAAATATTCAAAGATAAACACTTAAAATATCAAGTGACAAGAGAGATATGAAAAAGTTCCCAAGTAGGGCACAAGTTTCAACCAAGGAGTCTATCTCATAAAGGAGAGTTATGATCCAAATGAGATACAAATGATATTTATTTATAAAAAATGTTCTAAGCATAGTTTTTCCAGACATTTTAGGGTAAACCATAAGATAAGGGGTAAGCATCCCTATATTTCCCCTTTACACAAAATAATACTTTTTTAATCCATAATTTGCACATAAACAAAACCGTAAGTAAGACATCACCCTTATAGGGTGACGTTCTTGGCACTTTTGTAGGTCGTTGGAGTAGGATAAGGGTGAGATAGGCCTCCAAAGGACACATTTCCTCGATCCAATCCATTTTTACACAATCCATGGCTTCCTTCCTTCAAAATGTTCCAAGTGTCGTCAACCACCACCAAACCCTAGCCCTACTATGACGTCAATCCCTCAAGGGTGATGTTTTGGCCTTTTGAGGAAAATCGTTTGGCTGGTAGGGGATATGTTAGGTCCTCCATGGTTTCATATAATCCTCCAAATTAATTTATTCATGATATATCATGTGGGACCTTGGCATCGAACCCATGGGCTTCAAGACCCATGGAAGCCGAAGGTAGGCTTGTTCCTCCAAAACTGTCCACCAGTTGGGTCCTGCAAAGACAAAATGTATACACCCTCCAAGGATATCAATTCAATAATCATGATGATTAAATCAAATTAAGAAAAGAGCCATCTAAGAAAGTACATCCAAACGACCTCATAAAAATAAACTAATTCTCAAATAACCTATGCAATTTTCCAAATTTAGGTATGTGAGGGTTGACAAAAAGACCTATTGGGTGAATCATTCCTCAATTTTAGGGGTGTTTCCCAAGGGGAAATCCTTATAATTCATGTGGATGAGGTGTCATAGATGGGGGGAAGAATTTTAGGCATGGGTTTCATGACATAGAAGGGGATTTAGTGTCTCCTTTATGGGTTCCTTCGTAGAGGGTGTGTTACACCTTTTTTTTCGATGCAACCTTTTTATAAGCCCATTTATTACCTTTTATTCTTTCAAGATGTTTCCAAGTTGAAGCCAAGGTGGGGATTCTACCTAAGAAATAAAAATTATTACCACTGTGACTTTACCAAGGTCATATCATGCTTTCCCAAGTTGAAAACATGTGTGCGACTTCTACCTAAGTAATAAAAACAATTTGCACACATGTTCCACACAAGTTGGAATTTTGTTATATTTATATTTCATGGGTCCCATTAGTTTATTATGAGAGACATTTAATTCTCCTTGGGATCCCTGGGTGATCATATAAAAGGTTAATGATTGTATTTTATATTTTTCCATCTACAAGCCTATGGGCGTTCATCCCCTCTTCCCATGAAATAAGGGACAACCCCTTCTTGGGTTAGTAAACCCGAAAATCCCAAAAGATAAGGAGATGAGAGGATGAAGTGTGGAAAGTGACAAGTATGGTTGGGAATGGAATGATGACTCGACAAGAGGAGATCCCATTAGTATACCTATCCCTAAGGGTGACCCACTTATTAGGGTTCAATGTCAACCACCAAAGTGAAACAAGGAAAAGAGCATAATGTCCAAGAAAACATCACATAATCAAAAGCAGTAATAGATGCAACAAACTCAAATGCCTAAAATATTGAAATGACACTCACCATAATACCTGAATTGTACCTCATGGAGAAATACCCAATGTATTATGGAGGCCAGCTGATGTGGTGGATACCATTGTGACGAACCTGAAGTTGTGATTGTGAGGTGGGTCTCTTTATGTGCAAGTGGACACTACTGGTCAATATGTATCTCGGTACTACACATCTGGAACCTGAGGGCCTTGAGACATGATATCCTTAGTTGTCCCTAGGATTTGGGGATAAAAATAATAGTTGAGAGCCTTCCACTATCGCCTAGGCCCCCAAACGTAAAAAAAACATTGTTTAGGGCCTCAAAACGACCCCATTTTTTTGGGGACCCGAAAACCTATACAATCATTGCCAAGGTGGAAAATTGTATTTCCAACCAGTGAAATAGGTGGGTGGCCACTAGTATCCACCTGGATCACAAACCCCCAAGGTGAAATCCATGAAAGTACTGAACTCACTATCATGGATCATGTATCTCCAAAGCATTGTAGTGAAGTCAAAGTATGGAAACCCACGGATAGACTCGATCATGGGTATTGTGAGGGAAAGTCCACCTTGACATATAGAATAAAGCTCAACAAATCCTATTAAAATATCCCCAAAATGAAATAGACCAATCACTGACATGACCCTATCTATTATCCTCATCATCTAAAGCATTCTATCACTCCGATGAATGCAAGGATCCCACCACCAAATTGGAAATCCACCACTCCCAATTCCTAGTGAAATATCTATGAACCAATCCAATAGAGTTTTTATCTCCTCATGTGCACTTTGGGCACTTATAACATGGTCCAAATGAAATACCTCTATCATCGCCACAATTCCCCCTATCTCATCCAACTAGCTCTAGTGATCCTCTCCTCTTCGGTTGTATACCATGAAGGTATCAAATAATAACAATGTATTCCTCTACCACTTCTTGCAAGACTGTAAAGTTACTAGTACATTAGTCAACCCCAAGAGCATCGTTGGGTCTCAGAAATGTCGCATTTTCACCCTATTTTCCTTTCATTATTCCTCTCATTCATCTATATTCCATTATTCCATTTACCTTTCATTATACATTTTTCATAAATACATTTGGGTTTCACCTTATTATTTTCCACTTTATTCATTTTAGTATTAAAAGAGAATTTATGATTAAATATTAGAAAATCAACATGTTTTCATATTTATCTCAAAAATGTGTGAGATTTGTAATGTGTAGGAATATGTGAACGATTAATTAAAAAATACTTCTCGAATATTTCCTCCACCATTTCAAGATTTGAGGAGATAATTATTCAAGTTTATTTCAAGGAGATGATCATGGGGAATGGATAACATATCTTATCCAACATTTATGAGAGATATGTGTGAGGATTTGAAGGGATCATATTTTGTAATAATGGAAAACTGGTTGAGAGAAAAGTTGATCTGTAATTATGAGATGCTTATCTTCTTTTCAAAGCTCTCATATATAAAAGAGAGTGCTCTCTCTTCATGAGGGGATAATCCTTATGAGGAGAAAGTAATTAGTCATTAGGGGATTAGAAGCAGATAAGATTCATATTGGAAAATGATTAGAAATCAATGATAGGAGTTAGTCATTTGGTTCATAGTCATTTCTTTGATTAGTTTCATAATTTCATTATTTTGTCATTTAATCATTGTGATGTAATTGAGACTAATTTATTGTTAGTGTGAGCTCACACGTGTTATCTTGTTTCTCTTCACATGTTGTTTTCCTTTGATTCAATTTTCCATTTCCAAATTAATTTCATTTATGCAATTTCATTTCAGTGATGTGTTCTAGCAATTCAATTCCAAGTCATGTGTTTGAGCTTTTCGCATTAGATTAATAATTCAATTCTAGTTGTAACTTCAACATTAGATTAGGTTAAATTATCTTCAATATTTTATATACTGTGCATGCACTTTGGAATTTTATGAACTCCTCGGGTTGAAAAATAAATGATTGGGCACTTATTAAACGACAATATTTACCCTCAACATTTTGGCGCCATTGTCGGGGAGGTGATAAAGGGATTGAGGTCTAGGTAGGTAGATTGTATTTTAAATTACTTAGCTCGGGGGAGGAGAAATAGTAAGACGAGAGATATGAACCTACGTGGCCAGTATAGTGACTTTTGTCCAAAGCCTTGATTGTTCCTTTCATGCAAGTGCGTTTCTTTTTCGCAAAGAGTGTTTAATTTTCTGCAAAGTGTGATTTATGTTTTTCTGCAAGATTGTTTGATCTCTACAACTGTGAAGAGTGATGGATATTTGTTTTAGCGAGAGTGATTTTATTTATTTTTTTAATTTAGATTTCATTTTTGGGTGTTGTAAGAATGTTTTTTTCCGCAAGATTGTTTAACAATGAGTTTAAGCTTGGAACAACTCACTCGTATCCTAGAAAAAGTCAGGATATCCTCTTCTCTGGAAGAGGAGATATTGACAGCCGTCGAAAACTTCATTACTCCTCCAGAGGAAAACAAATAATCAACATTCCAATAATCCTGCACATCTGATAGAGAATAATTATTAGAGTAGGAGATCGAGGAAGATGAAGATGAGTTACAACATGGTCTGAAGGAGGGAAAACACGGCTACAAAATCCTTATTGAAGAATGGTTCCAAGTAAGAATTAGGTTAGATCAAAGTTTTTGTTTTTATTTAGTTAATTCATAGTTACATCAACTAAATTTTCTTATTTTTGTATATTCTAAATTTCATTTGGCAAAATTGACAATGAATATATTCTTATTATTGTTGTGTGTATGGTTACATTAGATATTTGACTACACATAATTAATTTATAACTACCAATTAGCATAGAGTAGATAGGATTCTATTTTAAGTTTTTTCTTTAGTTTTGAATAAGTATGCTCTCCTCCACGCTTTGTGCGATCTCAATGATCAGAAAGTAGGATGTTTAGAAATGTTTTCAAGAAAGATTTAAGTTGTTGACGATGAAATAAAAATTCCTAATTAATTGTTCGTATACAATTTTCAATCTCCATTTGCTAAAAAAAATAACAATATTTTTCTTTTCATTTCAATTCGTTTTAAATTAATAAAT
>ML780296.1:311462-324182 GCA_009831015.1 Picea engelmannii | reverse complement strand
ACCATTCCCAACATGTCACTTACGCAGTCACAATGCCTATTACACATCGGTAAAATGCATACAACAATCATTGTCACATCACGTTCAACTCGTTGCCAATCAAGGAAGAATTGACTGTCAGTTGGAGGTAAAATTCGCAGTCAACAATGAATAGACTCGCTGCCAATCATACTGCCCATACTCACTGTATTAAAGGCCGTCGTTGCGTTTAAAATGTCGACACAATGGAAGTAAACACAGTCAATATGAAAGTGAAGCGTTGTCCTAAATAAAACGATGTCATGCCATTGGAATTGTTGTCCGTTAAATATATTTTTTTACTCTTCTTTTAATACCTATCGTTGCCTTCTGATATGTAATTAAATGGTTGTCTATCATTCATTAACATTTCTATAATATCATAATTAAAAGGGCGCGGTCTATCATAATCTAAAATTGCAGTTACATTTTTAAATCGCTACCTTAAAGGAACCGTAGCCACACAAAATCGTTGTCAAACTATATTGCTGTCCAGCAATTCGTTGGGTTTACCCAGGAAAATTGTTGAGTTAATGCAATGACAAACGTTGAGTTTTATCCTCAATCGATGGGTTTCATCAAATATTAATGCTGAGTTTCACCATCAAAATCGTTGGGTTTGACATCAAGTTCATCAGGATCTTGAAAATAAAAAAAATGTTGAGTTTTATATACGAAATCATAGTCAATATAAGGTAAAGGAACGTTGTCATTAAAGACTCTATGTAAAACGCATAGACAATAATATAGATGCCAAATGTAATGAAAACGCAAAGAAATGAATATAGACGCCAAATGTAATGAAAACGCAGCATCAATTTTCCGTCAAGGTATAATAATCACAGACAGTAAAGAAAAACGCCCAATACACACAACATACCTAAAAACGTGGGCAATAAACACGAATGCATTCAGGTATAAATTCTCTATTGTGCAAGAGTAAAAAGGGGCATGCGTTCAAGGTAAAAGTTCATTGTATCTCATGGAATATCCTTATTGTCCTTCCAGTGAAAACACACTCCAGATATAATCAATGCTGACATTCAAGTGGGAATAAAAACATAGTCAAAATAAAAAGAAACGTTGTCAGAATGAAGATGAACAACACATAGAGGTATTCAATTGCAAGAAGGCGCAAGACAATCATTCAGCCAAGAACAATCAACAGGGGTAGACAGCTGGGAAAACTATCATTCGCTCATCATCCACGCACATAAAAGCAAGGCATTAGGATCTATAGGTATATTAACACCGAAGTGACGACTATCGATCCGGCTCTTGTCCGACTGCTCAGACGTGGACTGATGATTTAGGGATGAGGACGAAAGATAAGGGACAAACACTTCATGATAATCATTAAAACATACATAATAGTTATAGCAATCAGGGATCGATTGCCAAGGGAATCAATTCAACCAATGAGTGTAAAGCTATGGTAAATTTAAGTTCTCGATTCGAAATGTTAAGTAAAACACCATCTTTACATAATTAAAAGTACACAAATGAAAGCACAAGATCAATAGTAATCTATCATGCAAAATAAAATCATGCATATCGTAGCTCAAGGTGAGAGCTCCGAGTCGTTGTCATGCGCACTTCGTCCTGCTCCCGCTTGCTGACTGTTGTGACTTCACTGGTACCTCCCAGCCAATGCTGGGGATACTATTATTCCCCCTTATCCCCTCGAGCCACAAAGAGACCACGTACAATAAACCAAAGAACAACTAGCTCCCAGCTCGCCTCGTAAGGTCGAGCTAACACTTGTCACCGAGCTGGGTATACCAACTCCCAAAAGATAAGTTAGTCAAGTCAAAAATTCTGCAATGTAACATTACACATCCGGTAAGTAATCCATACTCCTCCTCCTCCTCCTCCTCCATCCTTTATATAGAGTTTCTAAGTGATTTCTTTCCCAAATTCCAATTTAATTTATTTTCAATAGTTTTATTCAGAGGAAACCTCCCCCGTACACATGTCACCCATCCCTTTAGTTGCACTGGAAATTAATTTTATTAATTATTTAATTACTCCTATTTCCCTCACCCACCTAAAAGCATTCATAAAATTGCTACTAGGAGTCCCCATATTCGCTTCCACATTTTAATGACTTACACCCTTACTAAATTCCTAGTTGAGTTCAATTTAGAAAGTTCTTAAAGACAAGATTCCTTACTAAGTTAGTCATTCTTCTTTTTCCTTATGTTTCCCTTTTTTCGTTATGTTTCCCCTTTTTTCCCTTAGTTTCTTAATTCTTTTACGTTTTCCTCTTTTCCCTCTTTATCTAAAACTCAAATTAGCAAGTGTAGAAAATTACCCTTTTCCCCTTTTTCTTTTTAATTAATAAATTTTAATTAGCATACGTAACAAAACAATCATTTCCCCCTTTTTTTAAAAAATTAATCCCCCAAAGTAATTTTATTTTAATAAATTAATTGAATTTCTTACCCCCTTCTCGTCATGTGTTTAATGATGATTATTATTATTACATTTTTTTTTACCAAGTATCACTTAGAACTAGAGTTTATTTTCCTAGGTTGGGCGACATCTTATTAGGGAAATTGTTTTTAAATATTTATTATCACATTATTCATTCTAAGGCCATCTAGGCTTATTCACTTATTAATTAGCAATGCGACGTGCCCTTCAAGACACACTAGGTGCTCCAAGGGTTCCACTCACCTCATTATGTTTCCCTTGTGTGACATGCGCTTCAAGACACACTACATGCTCCAAGAGTGCCACTCTCCTCTTTCCATTTTTCTTGTGCGACGTGCCATTCAGGACGCATTACGTGCTCCAAGGGTGCCACTCACCTCTTGAATGACTTGGTAGACATAAAAAAAACCTCGAGTCAATACTCCTCCAGGTGATCTTGTGGGAGACTAAGGGCCTCTAAGGAATAGGGCCCCTGCCTTATTGCGCACCCCTTAGAATCATCGTGAGCGACTGTCGTAGTGTGCCCTCACGACATCATGGGTCTTCTTGAACTAGGTAACCATTAACCTACAGTTTGAGCCACGAAGGGAGTGCTAGTAGTTTGTGGCAGGGATGTTGTCCACACCTCTCCCTCAACGTCTCTGGTTGTCGTGCGTGACCCTTCTACTCCACATGTGAGTCTTGTCGGAAAGCTATCATCAACCTACAACATCAATGAATCATGTCAGAATAAAATCAATCATCATACATCTAATCATATGTGCATATGTCATATAAACAACAATCAAACCCTAATAGTCCACTCCCTGAATCGATCTGGAGTCCAAGGGGTTTCATCGATGCCTCTGCATCCTCGAGGTCTAAGTCCTGCACACTTAGAAGAACCCAGTCAATAACACCTGTCTATGTAAATACAAAAAATAACATATAATCACATCCATAATGCCTCATAATCATAATCAAACAACTAATAATATAATAATCTGGATCACTTGCAAGAAAGTGTCCTCAAAGAAGAAGTTCACTCAGTGCTTGCAAGAGGGAAATGTTACATACACCCCCTATTGGTCTAAACTCTGTCCCGATGTTTTACAGTATATAAGTGATGAAATAATGTGTATCACGGTATCATAAGTCTATCTATTAGACAAAAATGGAAACTATTGGCGCATATCATATGTCTCCTCCCAAGTCAACGAGTGTGGACTATAGTTGTCCCACTGGAACTTGACCTGATCTATTGTTCGATGTCCTAACTATCGAATGCAATGATCCAGGATGCGGTTTGTCTCAGTTGTGAGCACACCCTCATCAAATACCTGAAAGGAAATCATGTCCATAACATGTGTAGGATCACTAATAAAATGTCTCAAAACAGATACGTGTGTTAGGACCCTGTAATTATAAGGAAATCAGGGTTGTTGAATTATATATATTGATTTGGATTGCAGGTCGAAAACAATGTTTTATCCTGCAAAGTTGGGTTCATATTCAAAAAGATCTTGAATCAAAATCATCATGGCACATATTTAAAAGGAGAAAAAGATAAAAATTTCATCTTCACTTCTCCAGGATGTCGCAAATAAATGATCTCTGTGTGCTATGGATCCTTACAACACTTGTCTTTCAGGATTATTATACTTCTCCTGGTGGTAACTAGTAAAAATTGTTTCAATGTTGGTTTATTTTAAAATGAAATATTTTGGTGCTATATTTGATGTCAAAGCCTTGTATGGGGCGTATGTTTCTTGGTCTTTTTCTTATTATGAGGAAAAATAGGCTCTTGGGCTAGAGACATGGCCAATATTTTTTTTCCGAAAAATAGAATTGATTGAAGAAGATTTTTTCAAAAGTATATATTGGCCTAGGGTCAGCCTCCAAGTACTGAACACCAAGAACTAAGATATGCATCCATAGCGCCAATTCAACACAATTCACAAGCCCAACGTACAATCACCGAGCTCCATTGCATCGCCCCAAGCTCACTTCATCAAAACACAGTGCAAGCATCATTATATATAAACACTCAAATGTTTTATATCCTTGTCAATGTGGGATATTGCCCACAGACTTACAAAAAGAAAAATATAAAGAACAGGCCAGTTGAAGACCCGATTTCCACCATGAATTCCTCGTGGGACATCTCAAAATCTTCTGTTTGAACATGAATTGAAGGCAAGTTCTTATTCCACATCCATCGCTAAACAGTTGGGTAGCTTTCGAAGAAAATTCTTAGGTTCCAAGGCGACTATACAAGTGTCCAAAGGATATGATATTGTTGTTGTTGGTTTTGAAGCTCAGGCTGAATGCGCCCATGACATGAAATCAAAGAAATTCCATTTGTCCAAAGTTACCAAGATGTTGATGCACAGACATGTCCAAGATTTGAACGGGGGTAGAACGATCATCATCATTGTGGCCGTATTTTTCCAGGCCGAAGAAAAAGATCAAGAAATAGACGTGGAACCCAATTCATAGATGGTGCAGATCATTACATAGATCAGATTGCCCAGATGGCTCCCGCTTTAGCTTGGGGTATTTTTACCAGGGTTTCTTTGTATGTGGGAGAATGCTTATCATATTGATGCAGATCATATTCATGGCAAGGAGTTTTCTAATACCTCTGACATACCCACTCATATTCCTTTCTCAAGCACAACAACGACTGTATCTAACAAAATTGTTGAAATAACAAAGACTCCAACACCTTCTTCATCATTTAATGTCATTGATGCAAGGAATATTGTTTCAGGAATGAGATCAACAAACTTGGTAGTGTCAAGGAGCCATTTATTGCTGGCTAGAATGACTGGGAATTCTAACATAGGGAAGGCTGGGAGCAAGAATACTCGCCGGGCAATTATGAGTCCACTTTGCCCACTCACACTGTCACCACCAGTATGGAGTACTCTAGTGAAAGAAGGGTTACAAGGATCCACCATTCAGAGGATTCTACATCTTGACCCTCATCGGATGACTGCAGCAAAGCATCATTGTCAAAATTGAAACCCAAGATCTAGTTGAAGGAAGGCCTCATCTTTTGCTTGGTTTAATATCTCAAAATTGTTAAGATATAACTTCTTGCAAACCTTGAATTGAAGAAAACATCAGAGCTTGTGAGGATTGGTCAATGATAAAGGTGAAATGGAAGAAGAGCGCAATAATTTTGATGATACACCTAGTGGAAAAAAGTGAAGAATGTCCTAAAACAAAATATTGTCTTTTTGAATGCCATTGTTTTTCTTAGCATTGAAGATCAACAAACATAACATACAGATGATACAATTATGACAGTGGGGTTACTATTTTATTAATGGAAACATTACTCAGGAACCCAGGGGTCTCAAATAAAATTGATCTAACAGAGCTTCATCTCCATTTAATTACAACTCATTTAGCTTACTCTATGCAACATTTTATTAAATGACAATCAAACAATGAGTCTCGAGGAGAAGAAAATATGTGAACAAAAACATAAAGCAGTCTTCAAAGAAGTGTTTCAAAGTTTTATTCAGTTATGAAGGATGGAGAGGCATATGTTGTCTTGTTAAATACCCTTGCACTAGAGTGTTTTAATCCTTCCTCTTTGGAATTCAAGGATCTCATGGAAAAGAGCCAAAACGATTTTGGAGAAGTAGAAAAGAACTCAAGAAGATGAAGAACTTGCAAAGTTATGATAATAATGAAATCTATGAGAAATCAACTTATTATTTCTACAGTATTGATGAATTTGGAATTTTTGTTACAAGTGCTACCAAGTTGTAGGTTAGTTTTAAATAAATACTACTTCTCGAGGCATTTAATCAGGACAGGTGGTGATAAGATCCAGTTTTCAAAGAATTCAAATAATACAAATGGAAAAATATTTCAGATTTTAGGCATCGGTTGAGCCATTTAGAAATCAGGGAACAGGGCACATTTGGTAGCAATTACTCATTCGATGGAGAAAATACAAGTGACAGTTATTGACTCCACAAAAGCATCAACAGATCCATAATAATTAGGCAACCAAAGGCATAGGTGGAAGAACAGTTTCAACAAGTCAAATATTAAATCAAATGCATATCAAAGACATCGGATTAGTATTCAAGATCCACATGTCCAGTCAACCATCCATTATTTAAAGGCATGAGTTAAGCAGCTAAAAGATCAAGTCCATATTTTAGCTCAAGTGAAAAATTTGAAGAGAGCATTCGAATCCAACAATTTTGAGCAATTCAAGTTTTTTAATAGTTTTACTATTTTTAGTATTATTTGTTATGATTTTGTTAGAGTTTACTTGCCAGCAAATCAAATATAGTAGAGCTATTGTTTTATTATAAAGGAGAGTGTTTTTGTAATGAGAGGCGTTGGAACCTGTTGAAGGTATACTTTCCCAATTATTGTAATGAGCTCATAGAGTTTCTCTTCTTTCAAATCTGCAGGGGTACGAGATCATATTGTTTTCAGGATTCATGTACCATGGCTATTGGTGAAGTGCTTCTCCTATAAATTGTCTCTCTATTTTCATATGTGTTTCCTTTCCTTATTATGTTGCAGAAGTTTTAAGAACATAATTTGTTGAAAGATACACTATGATTCTTGTTGGGGATAATATAAATGCTTTCTTCTAATATTTAATCGCAAAATTCTTCATTGCTCTGTTGTTAAATTGATATTCTCGTTTTCTTCTATCTCACTTCATTTAAATTTACTGCATCCAGAAGTATGTCTACCTTGCTCTATTTCATTTGAGGTTGATACTTTTGAAAATTGATCACCTTGACCTCTTTGACTCCATTTCCTAGTGGTTTTCCCGTGTTGTTCCAACCAAGCATTTAAAAACCAAAACCAAATCTATCATAACTAACCTAATATCCTATTCCAAACTAAGCTAGATCAGAAAGAGAGAGCCCTCTCTGAGTCTTGTATGTCTAGATCCAGGACTCCAAGTGGTTTGATGTTACCTCTGTGATTTCCCCCACAACCTTGGGAAAATTACAGAGCGTTAAAAATGTGAAAAACATCATGCATATGCCTCAAAGAATCAGGCAAGGCTAGTCGATAGGCCACATGCCCCTTCCTCTCCACAATCTCGAAATGTCACATGAACCTAGGAGAGAGTTTATCTCCCTTTCTAAACTTGATCGAACTCTTATGCAGTTTCACCCGTAAGAATACTCGATCACCAACTTTGTAACTATGGTCGACACGGTGCGCGTTGACATAAATATTTTGTCGATTATGCACTTCTTTGATCCTTTGTCTTATTGTTTGCATTTGATATTCCATTTCTTGGATCACTTCTGGTCCCACCAGGACCCTATCCTCAAGACGATCGCAACTCAAAGGATTTTGACAAGGTCACTCGTAAAGAAACTTGAAAGGCGCCATCTTAATGGTGCTTTGGTAAGTGTTTTTAGAAGCAAATTATACCAGTGGAAAGAATTCTTCCCAACGCTTATGTTGGTCCATCATGTACATGCACAACATGTCTTCCCAGATTTGGTTTTTATTGTTCGGTCTGTCCATTAGTCTGCCGGTGATACGAAGTACTAAAGTTAAGTTGGGTTCCCAAGGCCTCTTGGAAAATAGTCCAAAATCGTTTAGTAAACATCGATCCTTGATCAGATATAATCCTCTTAGGCACGCCATGTAGCCTCACAATCTCACTGATGAAAACTCTAGCTATGTCAGGTGCCTAATATGTCATATGCATAGGAATAAAATGAGCACTCTTCGTCAGAGTGTCAAATACCACAAAAATCAAGTCATTTCTCCTTGTCGTTAGTGGTAATCGAACAATGAAATCCATCGAAATAACCTCCCATTTCGATTTTGAACTGGAGTGTGGCTGTAGTAATCCTGTTGGATGTCTATGTTTAGCCTTTACCTGTTGACATGCTAGATATATGGCCACATAGTTGACTATGTCTTCCTTCATTCCTTTCCAGAAGAATAAGGGTTTAAGGTTTGCCCTCATCTTCGTGACCCCCCGGTGAGCCATGTACACCGCTCTATGAGACTCATTTAAGATCAAAATCCTCAAATCGTCATTCGATGGTATGTAAATTTTATTTTTAAATCTCAATAATCCATCATCGTCAAATGTAAGTCCTTCAAATCTTGGTACCATCATTGTGTTTTGTCCGATAAAATCCTTAACTTCTCTGTACCAGTCATCGTCACACTCTAAAGTTAGAATCTTTTCATGTAGATTCGTCTGAAGCATAAGTACTGAAAAGATTTGTGGTCTCCCACTTAAAGCGCATGCTACTCAGTTCATTATTCCTTTTATGTAAGTAATCAAGAAGTCGTACTTGCTAATCAATTCTGACCAATGTCGTTGTCGCACGTTCAGGTCGCTTTGCATAAAGGTGTGTTGTAGTCCACAATGGTCCATTTTTATTTCAAAGGTTAGTCCAATAAGGTAGTGTCTCCACACTCTCGAGGCATAAACAATGGCTAACAACCCCAATCATGTGTTTCATATTTATCCTCATTCCTTCTCAATTTCCTTGATATTTAAGCAATCACTCGATCGTCTTGCATCAAGACTCCAGCTAATCCTTCCTTGGATGCATTAGTGCATACCAAGAAGTTCTCATCCATAATAGGGACCTTTAGTATTGGTGTTGTTGTCAACAACTCCTTGAGCCTTCAAAATTCCTCCGCGCATTTCTCGATCCAAACAAACTTCCTGTTCTTCTTCTACAATTTCGTGATCGGATTTTCTATATTCAAAACTCCCTCAACGAACCATCGATAGTATCCTACTAAACCCATGAAGCTACGTACTTATGGGACATTCATCCACGCTGGCCATTCCATGATATCCTCGACCTTTGTTGGATCCATGACGATACCTTCACAGGAGATGACATGCCCTAAGTAGTGAATCTTTGATTGATAAAACGAGCATTTAAACAATTTCCCATACAATTTGTTCTCTCCCAGACACTATAGTACCAAGCGTAAGTGATCATCATGATCCTCCATCGTCTGAGAGTAAATCAAAATATATTCAATGAATACTTGGACAAACTTGTCCAACTACTCGCGGAACACCCCATTCATCAAACTCATAAATACACCTGGGGCGGTTTTCAGTCCAAATGGTAAACCAATAAACTCGTAATGTATGAACCTCATCTTAAAGGCAGTCTTAGGGACGTCATTCTCCTTGATCCTTAGTTTTTGATACCCTAATATCAAGTCGATCTTTGAAAACTCCATTTCACCCTTCATTCGATCAAACAAATCATCAATCCTTGGAAACGGATATTGATTCTTGATCGTTTCCTTGTTCAATTGATGGTAGTCAATGAAAAGTATCCACGACCCATCCTCCTTTCGTATGAAAATAATAGGCACATCCCACGGTCAAACACTAGCATGTATCAATCTCAGGTCCAAAAACTCCTTCAGTTGTATTCTCAACTCCTGTACCTCCGGGGTCGACATACAATAAAGCATTCTCATTATTGGTTCAGTCCCCGATTTTAGGTCTATGGTAAATTCCAATTCCCTCTCTAGCGACATCCCATGTAACTCCTCTGAGAAGACATCCGCAAACTCTCTCACCACGGGAAGGTGTTCTATACCTTCCACTTCTCCCTTCTCATTTAATGCAAGGATCACATAAATCTTACATCCCTTGTGCATGACCTTCCGTAGATGCAAGGAATAGATGAACCTCAGAGAAAATACTTGGTTTCGTCCTACAATCATGCATTATGTCCCTCATCATTGAGAAATATCAATTTTTTTGTCTTATAGTTGAGTATCGCCTCATGTGATTCCAACCAGTTCATACCGATTCATGATGTCATAAGATCCTAATATTGTGATGTACAGGTTGTCCCTGGTGACAAAATATCCTAGGTTAAGGGTACAACCCGTAACCTTCCCCCAAACCTTATGTTTGGATCCCAAATCCATCTCTACAAACCTAAACTCCTCCTGTTCGACTACCTTTACCTTAATCCTCTTTAGCGATGCACCAGAAATCAAACTCTTGGTAGCACTAGGATCTTATCAAAATTCTAAGGGTATGGTTAGCGACGGTACCTGACTTCTTGAGCACATTCAATTGGTGCTCTGCCTGGTAGTTATTCACCACTTCATGAATCCGATGGGCCTTTCCCAAGTCTCCCATAGTAGTGGGTCCGACTAATCCAGATTCTCTAGTCATCTCCTCTAGGCAGTCATGCTGGAAATGTGGCTCCCCACACTACAACACACTTTCCTTGGTCTAATATTCCTTGTACCCAAAGTAAAAGATGAATTCTAACATTAAGGTCCAACACGAACTTGTTGACCTTAAGTTTCTTGGTAAATTGGTGCGGAGCATATCGAAGCAACTCCAAACAATGGTACCCATATTCAGGAATCGAGCAACTACCCTATCGCAAGGCGTTGAACTCATTGATATGATGCTCAATAAATTCCTTAAAATATATCTCTCCTGGAACCATTCCTTGAACAATTCCCATGACACGTCTTCGACGACCATGTTCAAAAGCGGCAGGAGCATCTTCCACCATAGAAGAGTGCTCCCCTTTAGTTGAAAGATTACCAAATTATCCAACCATGCCTCAACAGTTGTGTCGTCCGTGACACTCGTGGATTTGAGAACTTATCCCTCCTGAGTTCTTGGTGAAATATAATGGTACTGGATGAGGTGCGTTATGGACCCTTAGGGGTACAGACACCCTAGCCTCACCTCGGTACATATGGTGAATCAAGGCCTCTGATAATCTCTGGAAGGACCTTGTTAGATCATCATCATCCCTTCAACAATGTTAAGCCCTAAATAGTGGCTCATTACCCCTTAATTAGGGAATATTACATTAGTAATGTTATTTTATTTATGTCAACTTTATTCCATTAGTTGTAATTATACCTCCTAGTCTCCTATATATACCAAGGAGACATTTTCATTTTGAATCATCTTGTAATTGTACATTTATTTGGGCATAAGGAGGTTGCCCCCTCGAAGAGGCTTATTATCTGAATTTATCTCTTTTTCAAGGTGTTGAGTACTTATTCTAAGGTTTTTCTGTGCTATGTTGATATTTGGTTCTTAACATATGGTATCAGAGCTCAAGGTCTTGGGGTTTCACTGCTACATTTGAGACACCGTGGAATTTTCTCTATAAATTTTTTTCTACAATGTTTCAGAAAGAATGACTTGGAGAATATTTAGTGGAAGGATGAAGGTACGTTTTGCTAAAATTTTATCTACTGAGGCATTATACTTTTGGATATATATCATGTGTAATATAGGGTTCTGGAATCATTCTCAACTGAGTCATTACAGAATTTTTGCTATAAACTATTATCTGTAACATTTCAGACCCTGAAATCTGGAGGATATTCACAGAAATGAGTAAGGTATCTATGGTAAAACGTTCATCTTTTGGGTCATCTTACATTTGTAGATACACCCTGTGGAAGATAGGGTATCTGACTAGTCCTATTGACTAGTCTCAAAAAGTTGTTCCAGGTAAAACTATCACAACTTCTTCGTAGAGTATCAAAATTGAGTAAGACTGGATGCATTGGATAGTGGACAGTTTGTATTATTTTTGGTACAAGTTTCAGAATTTATATAAATCATTTTGTGCGGGGCACGCTATACAAGTGAGATCTCTTGGAAAGTCCAAAAATCATCAAGTTGTGGGGAAGTTACCGTAAATTCCACTTGGCAATTCCAATTTTGATCAGACCTGTGGCATTGCAGAGAAGAAATATCAGAGAACTACAAAACATAAAGTTTCATACTAGAAGGGCCAAAACTTTGGAGACAGAGCAGAAGAAAGATTGTCTAGCAGAACCACCTCAAAATAAATATCCAAAAGTGATACTTGGCCAACATGCCACCCAAAAAAGGGAACTTCTACACCAAATAAGCCTCCATAAATTCCTACTTGGACTCTTGATGAAGGTGAAGAAATGCGTAGGGACATAAATGAATTACAAAAGAAGATAGTGACAAAAGATGAACTACAAGGGATGATGGATTCAACTGAAGCTAAATTGGAGGCAATAATGGATACTAAGATGGATGGTATAAAAAGGGAGATCATTGAAGGAATGAAAAAATTCCTAATAGAGAGGACACCTGAAACTGAAAATGTGTCCCATGAAATTCATGATGAGGACACAAGGAATATGAATCAAGAATGGAGAAAATCCAACTTTGGGTTGAAGACCAACCATGTTCCTAAGATCGATATGAGGAAGTTTGATGGCAAGGACCCAATCACATGGATACTTCAGATG
>ML780296.1:261244-287809 GCA_009831015.1 Picea engelmannii | reverse complement strand
TGCACAACATATACAAAGAAAATGCATCACCAGAAAACAAACATTCATGAGCACCTAAATGACATACACAGAGAAACAACACCAGCCATGAATTTGAATCAGAATTCCATTGTATTAATTCAACATCTGTACATGGGTTTTCTCCACAAGTTCTCTTCTTGCTCTTCTCTTCTGAATGCTTGATTCTGAATAATGTTACAAGGATACAACGAGGGTGTCTATATCCGTTTTCCCTCTCAGACTCTAAAACTGTCTAATCTGGAAATAAAATCCTATCTACCTGCATTAAACCTATTAAATGCCTCCTATCTATTTCAGACAAGAGCGTATGGCTCGAGGTCTGATACAACATACAAAAGGTGCTCCTTCATAAAGGATCATTTAAGACGTGCGCTACAATCCCAAAGCACTTTTCAAAATTTGGGTTTGTTTCTCCAGCTGATCTTTCGCTTGATGTGCTGGCTCGCTTGCTGAGTTGGCGATGCTCCTACATCACTCTTCATGAGAGGGTATTCATTATCTGGAGAAAGTGATTAGTCATTATGGGATTAGAAGGACATTAGATTCATTTTGGAAAATTATTAGAAATCAATGATAGGAGTTAGTCATTTGGTTCATAGTCATTTCTTTAATTAGTTTCATGATTTCATTATTTTTCCATTTGATCATTGTGATGTAATTGAGATTTCTTTATTGTTAGTGTGAGATCACACGTGTTATCTTGTTTCTCTTCACATGTTTTTTTCCTTTGATGCAATTTTCCATTTCCAAGTTAATTTCATTTACGCAATTTCATTTCAGTGATGTGTTTCGGCAATTCAATTCCAAGTCGTGTGTTTCAGCTTCCCGCATTAGATCAATAATTCAATTCCACTTGTAGCTTCCATATTAGATAAGTTTAAATTATCTTCAATCATGCATATAATTTGAATATGATTCATAAGTTTACGAACTCTTCGGGTTGATAATTAAATGATTGGGCACTTATTAAACGACAATATTTACCCTCAACAAGCATGACTAAGAAATCATAATTAAATATGAAATAAGACCTGGGAGAATCATACGCCCTGGCCCTCATATGATAATATCCCATAAAAATATCGATCATTGAGGGCTATGTAGCTCCCTGAGGCTCACTCATTCACTCACCAACCCTCGGTAAGCTCAAATCAATGGTATTCTAGAGGAATATTTCGGGTGGTCTTCTTGGAGGAAATGCCCAAAACCTCATTGTGCATTATCATGTGCCAATGAATACCCCTACACACTATTTCCTGTCACTGTATCATCTTCTACCATCATGTATCTTGTAGGCACTACTGTATCCATCACTCTATTTGTGTTTCCTGAACCTATATCCCAGAGCGTTCCCATGTTTGTCATATACTTGTCCACCCAATACATGGATTCATATACTCCCTTTATATCTAGTCCACAAGGAATGTTCTCAACTATCTCCTTCATAGCTAATCCTTGATTCTTTAGTGATATCTCCAAAATAAATGTCTCATGATCCCTGTAATGCAAAGTAGGATCATAGTCAAAACTCTTTGTGTCATACCTCTCCTCAAGCACTTGAAACTTTGAATGGTCCTCATGCATGATTGTCACAAGAGGATCCTCCCCCAAATCATGAGTTCCACTCATGCCCTCATGTGTCATGGATTCCAATGATGATGGGGTCTCTGTTGTAAGTGATGAAGAGCATGTCAAACACAACTAGTAACAAATTTCCTCAAACTCCCTTTCCTTTTCTTCAGTGAAATTGAGAGTTAGGTTCTTATCCATGAACAACTACAAGTAATATTATTTCATTTTCTCTAGTGCTTCCTTTATTAAGTGAAATTTCTCACTATTGAATCCACTTACAACTCCTTTTTTCTCTCCTCCATCTGGTTTTTTGAAATAAGAGTTTCAATGAATATATGAGAACTATATTCCCTTGTCAACACTTGTACAATTTTCTCCTATGTGACTAATAATTGATCCTCCAAATCATGCTATGATAATTTGTTCAATTTCATCCAAGTGGTATGGATTGTCACACAATAGATTCTATGAATATTTTTCATCTATAAGAATACTATGTCCATCAACAACAAATGACTCACTAGATGATTCCATGAAATATTTACTTATCGTAAATTGATCTATCAAATTATGGGACTCATGTGTACTATCAACACCAAAATCACTAATCATCCTCTCTTTTGTCATCCTCCATGCATGGCTCTAGAGAAGATGGATCCATATCCCACAAAAATTTTTCAAATACCCATTCTTCATCATATTTAGGTATAATCATGTTTGCAATGTCATAAGTATCATATATATGATAAGGAATTAAATCCTTATCATAATTAGGTTCTTGGACACCCTCATCATCATGAGAATCACTATTAAGGTGTGATCTTGAATACTCAAAATCAATTGATTGGGACACTTCACCGTGTGCACCATCAACATGTCCATCATGTGTGCTAGTGTTACAGGCCTCATGGGAAAACACTAAATCTATACATGATGTTTTTGTGTCGTCATCCTCAATTTTAGAAGCATAATTATCTTCAAAAACTAGTACCTTTTTCCTTGGCACCTTCACCTTATTTTCTAAGGATACTTGGGGTTCATACCACTTAGGATTTTTGATGGTGTAAAAATCCTTGAATGACATGATTTCATTAAATGCATCACTAAGTGCCATACATTCCCCCAAAAAATCCATAAAGTCCTCATATTTCTCCTTCTATCTTGTTTTTTTCCCCTTTGAACCACTAGCTCCATTTTTCCCTACTTTGTTTTGATGTATTTCCATAGCCAAAGTTGTATACCCTCATAGGCTGGGAGGATCACAAGCTCTAATAACAGTGTAATAACCCTTACTAATTTTATTTTTTCCCCACTTACTTTCTCAGCATGGATGTTTTGTCAAACAATTTTCATACAAGTATTTCATCAATAATATATATATATATATATATATATATATATATATGGTTCTTGTTATGGTTTTTAATAAACATCAATATATGAAATCCAAATGCGTATTGCATTAATTTATTTGGAAGCCAGATACATTGAAATTCCAAGTAAATATTACAGTAACAATAAAGAGACATTTTTTGTATTTTTGTTGTAGTTACAGGTCTATAGTAGAGGAAAATAGGCCCAACAAGACTGCATAACAACTATAGAAATTATGGGATAGCTAATAGAGTTTTCATTCCCCTTGAAATTATAATGTGAGCCATCACATATATATAGCAACAAACTAGTATCTAGTACTCATCGAGCCATTATGAAACTCATGTAGCTTGTCCCACAAGTTCTGAAATGGATGTGTTGTAGTTGACTACTCCTATGTATGCTACGATTCAACAAAATAGCCCCATAAGACACTATACTCTTTTGCAATAGAAATCAACCACTCTCCTATGATAGATGAAGAATGTCACATAGAAAATATTTTCAGCAACAAAAGAACAGGTTCTGGGAATAAAATCACCCCCAAACAACAAACATTTTGGTCCCTAGTTCCCAACAAACAAGTATCAATGTCTACCCTAAAAGGAAATTTCCCCAATCTCCACGAAATTCACCCAACACTATAAATATTTGCTTCGACCATTGAAAACGCCCCTCACTAAGCTAAATATACCTCCTATAGTGAAATCGACCACAATAATGGATGAGTCTACCCCTCCTCTAAGAAATAAGGATTCCCACAAACAAAATACAACCACAGGAATAAACCTTCCCTTCTCAAGCCAATTCGACTTATGAAAATAAGACACTTTGTTGTCAAAAACTTACACTCAGCCACACATGAATAAAATTATCCACCAAAAGATAAACTGAGTTGCAGATAAAGTACAAAGAGTAAGATTTGGATGATCTCCTCTCAATGACTAGCTAGGGTGGATAGTTTCACCACCAAAACCAATCTCTAAACTCTCTAGGTTTTTCGTCCCAAGAGCCAAAGCCACAAGATCTCTCTCAATTTGGTTTTTGTAAAATAACAAATGCATAATGAGAGAGGGCACCCTCATTCCTCTTATTTTTTCTTTTTCACCTTTTTTTTTATCCCTTTTACACTTAAGTGAATTTTTAATTTAACTTTAATAAAATCACCTTATTAATTTATTGACACCTTTTACCCCAAAAAGGGACTTATTTGAGTTTAAAGAATTTTTGTGTAATGAAATTCATTTTTTATCCTCTCCACGATTTATGTCTCTTCATCATGGTTCCAATGAGCTATTACACCAAGGTACCCCTCTTAGATAAATTACTAAAATGACAACCTTAGGGAAATTCATTCAATAATGTTCATTAATACTTCTACATTTACAAGAATAGTCAAAATGATCGGGGACTAAAACTTACTGCACAAGTGTAATCCCAATGATGAAAAATGATGTCCGGGCCTCTGAAATAATCATATAACTCCTCCAAACCACCCAAGCTCACTATAAATCTCAAATTTCTCCTATCGCCAGGATGACATAAACCCATAAGGTCATCTACAATTGTAGAGTAAGAAAATCCAAAAACAGAGACATTATATCCACCATGATTAATTCAACTTCTTAAATCAACATATTTTTTAATCATGGTGTGCATCCCTTCATCATCCGTTAGGTTAATTTTAATAGTATGAATGACCTTCCCAAATTGATCGAGTATATCCTTAGATTATATGGTGTGCATATACATGGGAATTGGTTTAAATTATATCTTCTATATGCTAATGTCATCAAAACACTATAGATGAATTGGTTTAAATTATATCTTCTATACACTAATGTCATCAAAACACTATAGATTATTGACTATGTCAGTAAGCCTCCAATTCAATTAATCTAAGAGGATTGTGGCTTCACTTAAGATATTTTTCCACTTTTAAATGACTTGGGAAAATATAAGTGGGAAGGGAAATCCGTCTTCACACAGTTTTTCAGCTTAAGAGGAAAATTTAGTGAAATTAATCTAAGAGACTTTGTAATACTCAACCTAATTATTAAGGTTGGTAGTCCTTTCATTCTTGTATTTAATATTATCCAACATTTTTAGAATACTCTCTTTATATTATTGTACCATGGGTAGCCTCAAATATGCATTTTCTATGAGATGGATCTCCTTCACATAAACAACCATTATTTTGATAGTTTATACTATGGTTTGATATTTGTATTTCCTATAGCATTTTAAAACTTTCTTCTTTGCTATATTCTTTTTTTATTAACAAGAAGGTGGATTGGATTATTTTCAAATCATTTCAAAGTTTATTCAATAAATACTTTGAACCAAGGTGACATTTCAATTGTATTTCCATCCCCTATGTTTAATACAATACTTATGCTTATATGGTGGGATCTTGGGGTGGTATGCTTCTTTTCAAATTTATAATATTGTCATGATTCAACCTCCCTCACTAGTGGGTGTACATAGTCGGTGGAAATTTTAAATGTAATTCAATTTCTAAACATCCCACTCACATTATGAAATTATAGAACATGAACGTATTTTCATAAGCTAACTTTGTGAAGGGTCAAACTTGGTAGGTCACTTGACATATAGTACAAGTCAAAACAATTTGTAAGAATTTTGCGTACATGTTTTTCTTAAATATAAATATTTTTACTTCACCAAAACACGTGTTTTGGTTACATAAGAAAAACACTTCCTCTTTCATACGCCATCTAGAAATTCACTATGCATTTACCTCAAATCCTTTTCCTCTTTCAAGGGATTGTTATTTTTCAATGTAATTTGGAAAATAAAGATCATGCGTCAATGCCTAAGCTATTCATGACCAAGGACCACTACTACCTATTAACATGAGACTTCCTTCACCTCAAAGTAGCCATGATCCATCACCCCTACTACTTACTAACCTTCAACTAAAAGTAACCACAATCCATTATGCATAGTAATTTTTTTAAAATTAAATATATTTAATTTTAAAAAAAATTATTTATTTATTTAACACATTTCACTACATAGCAAAAACACTACCAGAATATTACATAGAAATTACACAATATTATATAAAAAACAGTAACACAATAGATGTAGCAATCACTTATATAATTTCTATTTCAACCCAAAAAAATACACAATATACAATTTTTTTTTCTTTTCAAAAACTACCTCAAAGAGATGGTTATTAATATAAAATTATAATTATATTAAAAATTCAAAAAATATCAGTTTCATTCATGTTGAGCTATATTATTAACTAAACACCAACTTGAGAATAATATATCAATTAAGAAACTTAACGTTGAGTGAAGTGGTTCCCTCCCATGATATCATGGAATATGACCTTGTAAGAATTTACAATTATAATTTACATCACATATTATAAAGCCCAAATAGAAGCCGACGGAAGAGTTAGAGTGTTTGAGTTCAAGCAAAGGAATCCATATTTTTTTTTATAGAAATTAATATGTTTGAATGGATTATTGGTTTTTATTAATAAATTATTAATTCCTTGTCAGAAAATAAAGGAGAAGTTTTAAAATACCAATAAACAAATGATCTTTGTTCAATTACCCATCACACTTGACTTGGAACACATGTAAGGTGTTGGAATCAGTATGAACATTTTTTACCATTTTCAATCACAGTATATAAAAACTTCAACTTTATCAATAGTATATCATTTATGATCTCATTCAATACATCACGAGCATATATCCATAAACAGTATCATCACATCAAATAATTACATTCACAGTACACCCGAATTTACGTGGAAACCCAAATGGTAGAAAAACACAAAATGCTTTATAATATATCAAATATTACATTCATGGGAAGCATCAAATTCCAAATTCTCTATCACCAACTAGGAGGCAAAACCCCCCTAATTTACAAGAACCAACCTGAAGGAAGCACCAACTCCCTGAGTTCTTTGGCACCAACCAGAAGGAGGCCATGACCCCCTGATTTATAGGAACCAGCCTAAAGGAATCACCAACTCCCTGAGTTCTTTGGAACCAACCGAAAGGAAGTTAAAACCCCCTGATTTACAATCACCAACATGAAGGAAACACCAACTCCCCAAGTTCTATGACACTAACCAGAAGGAGGATAAATCCCCTTTCCTTTCCCCATCATGTCACCCTAAAATATAAGTGTAGATTGACTATGAATAAAACTTTGTTGTCACTTCCAATGTCACCAATACATCAACTAACATATCACTCTCACTGTCATATCAACCAATCTGTCATTATCACTGTCACATCAACCGATGACAACCACTGTCACATCAACCTGTGACAATGACTGTCACATCAACCTATCATTGATGATCAACCAATTATCCAACCTGTCACTCTCACTCTCTCACATCAACTAACTGTAACCAAATCCACTCACATGTATACCAAAAACATCACCAAGTCATGTAAATCAACCATGCACATCAATCATCATCCATGTAATTAACCATGTACATCAATTATCAACCACATACATCAATCTATATCAACCATGCATCAACCTCTACCATTCCAAGTACATAAACCTGCACCATACAAGGCATTAACCATGTACCATACCAAGTACATCAACCTATACCATACCATGCATCAACCATGTACCATACCAAGTACATCAAGCATGTACCATATCACATACATCAACCGTGTATCAAACCTCCACATGTACAAACATCACCAAGACATGCTAATTATACATGTACCAAGAATATGCACCAAAGATGTTCCTCAAACATATACCAATGCCTCAACAAGATATCAAGGAATGACCATCACATCATCAAAGAGTAATAAATATGTACCTCAAAACAAGTACCTCAAGCATGTGCCAACATCTATAAACCATGTACCAAGACATACCATCAAACCATATGCCAAGAATCCAATATGTGTCTCTAACAATGTATCAGACCATCACCAAGGTTTATCATGCATAATCACTACCATATACCAAGTGTGTACCTCAACCATGTACCAACAACACAAAGATGTGTCTCTAGCATGTACCCAAATCACCATACCATCCCTCAAGAATGTAACATATCACCAAGATATGCCAATTGCATCATGCATATAGACATACCTTAGAACTTATAACCGACATGGTGCTTCAAATCACAAACAAATAGACCAACCTGAGCATCAACAACCTGGTACAAGCATGATTCCTTAATTTTTTCTTGTCCTCATGGGACCAAGACAAGTTGTCATGTGGGGCCTTGCATGAAAAGCATTAGGTAACCTATGGGGGCACCTCATGAGATGCTAGTAGCATGACTCACAGGGGTTATCCAAACTAGGGTTTCTTCAGAGAATCCTCCACACACCTGCAATCCCAAAACTCTCTCCTTTTCTTTCCATTGCTACCTCATATTTATCCGTCGAAACTCAGTAATAGATCACTTACATAAAATATATTCAATAAAATTTTTGTGTGAATGTAGTTGTGAGTCACTTCTTGAGGTGTATATATACTTTCTCTAAGTAACCTATTTCCTTAACTTTAGGGATTCTTGAACTTTCTTGTTACAACCACTTTACCCTTTCATTAATTACTCACAACCAATTAGGGGATTCTTAACTCATATTTGGCAATTCCAACTTCATGACCTCATAACTCCTCAACTGTGACGAACGACGTGAAATTAAACCTATCCTTGGAAATGACATGATGAGGACTATCCATTTATGAGTGTGTTACCCGCATTTACACTATCCTTTATGTACTTATTCCTCAAACAACTTTAGTCTTCATGACCACACCTATGGTTTTCTTGTAGAATTATTCAAAGCATCTTCCCATGAGGCCCATGCTTATATCTACACCATAAAGGGACTGGTTTGGATACTTCTCCAAATAGACCCATCACATCTTTTGAAATCAATGACAACCATTTTTTGTTGAAATCAAAGAAAACCAATTTTCCAACAACATCAATGACAACCAACTATCTAACAATCTCCCCCTTTGGCATTGATGGAAACACTTATAATCCAAAACTCATACTCGACCTATGAATAATGATCCTCTGATGTTTCTCTCCCCCCTTTGACATCAATGGAAAATGGTATCTCCCTTTGGGGTTTCTCTCTCTATCTTCATGCTTCTAATATTTCTCTTTCTCCCCATTTAAGATCATGGGTAAAAGGGTAAATCCCCCTATTGATATACCTTCTATGAAAAATATTTCATGGAATTCATGTGCTCCCCCTATCTTCATGATTTTGATCTCTTTCTCTCACAATTTCTCTTCCTTGACTTTTTTGCAAGATGCCATGTAGATAACATGGGATTTTATGTATATGCTTTCTTTCCTCTCTTCTGGTGCTCTTTTTCCATTGGTTCTTCCTCTTGTAATTCACTAGCATATATACAAATAATTCAAAGTTGCTTGACTTCAAGTCTTCATGACTTGTCAAGTTCACATTAATGACCATACTTTCTTCTAATGATATATTTTATGTGGTTCCTTTGACTGCTTGCCTTCCTGATTCCACTAATTCCAATTTTTAATATGATTTCGTCCACTGTTTTAGACCTGTCAAAGCTCTCATGAACCCATGTTGGCACAGACCAATTTTGGGAGAAATATATTTTTTGGGTACAAGCCTATTTTTGGAAGAGAAGGTCTATTTCTGGAGTTCATGCCTTAAGAGGAAGAAAAGAAGCATGCAGAAAAAGAAGTAAAAGTAACATGGATGAGGAAAATCATCACAGAATGCAAGTAGATAGGCCTAACCATGTTAATGTTAGGGTTTTTGGACAATGTTGTAACGACTATAAGTTAGTATAATAGTATAAATAAAGAACTAGGAGGTCTAGGTTAGGTTCGATTGATTATTTGTGAGGTCAGTTGGTATTGTTGTTTAGTGGAATAAGTTATTTTTTTTACGGCTAGGTGAAAGGATGATGATATTGGTGTGATATAGTCAGCCCCTCTGAGGGTACTACCCTCATTTTTATTGTAATATTGAATATGTAATGAGCACAACACAGATTTTGTATAAGGATTAATAAAAGAGCAGAAGAGCTAGATATTTTTGGACATAGCCCCATGAGGGGGTGAACCATGGTAAAATACTATGTTCAATGTGTTATGAATGATTGCTTTTACTGTTATTTTAATCACCAATTGAAGAATGAATGGTTAAATATGATTATAACAAAATTCATGCATAGTTTAATGATGAATTAATCCTGGAAGTAGATGAATGAACAATGATGTTAATGCATAAGGAAAAGAATCAAAACACAATCCCCACTCCTTCCTAGACTGTCAACACCTGATTATTGTAGTTCCACATAAATCTATCTCGAGTGAGACTATGCTTTGCACTCTGTGCGCAATGTTTCCTTATGGTTTACAAGGAGGGCCAATAGTTTTGAGGGTTTTGTTAGAAACCTATTGAGATCAGAACTTGGATCATCCCAGGTAACCAACAAAATGGTTTTGTTGCTAGCTAGAACTTCACAGGATTGAGTGGAAGGGATCTATTGAAGAAAATAATGGAGGAAGAAATCATATAAGGGAATGTTCATGCCATGGAATCCATTGAAGGTGGATATTGAAAGATGGTTGAGGACAAAGGAACTCAAGTTTGCGCACAAGGACAACATAAACCTTATTTTTACATTACGAAAATATCTCGATAAATACGTGTTTAGAAACATTCATGAGGTATTCTTCTATGATTTTCCACATATGTTGTAGGAGTGGTTATTGAGGTTTTAGGAAAACCATCCTATGAATCGGATCAGACAGCTAGAGTGTTACCCTGTGGAGATCACGCAGTTGTAGGGAGTCAATAATAAATTTACCTGCACAATAGATTTCTGGTTAAACAATATTATTTCATGGTTTATCAATGAATTTTCAATAGATACCGCAAATTTGTATACTACTACAGAGAAGGATTTTATGAAGGGACCCAGAGGTAGGTACATCAGATCACTTTATACTTCTATCAATAATTTATTGTAAGACAAAGGTGTGATGACCATGGAATCAGACAACTTAACTTCCCTGTGCGCATGGGGGAAGGGGGGAAGCACTGACAAGAGTTTGAGATATGGACAGGGAGATGGATAAAGGGAAGAAGAAGGAGGACATGGACCCAATCATGATGGAAGAGGACCAGATAAAGAAGATAATGGAAAAATCTATAAAGATGCACAGCAGAACACCTTAGAATATAAGATGTACAACAAAAAGAGGGCCATAGTCGATAGAGAGGGCTTGATGAGTGATGCATAAGAGGTAGAGGATATTTGGGCTATCGATCATGTTGAGGAAATCCTATGTGAAACATATGAAAGGAAAAGATGTGGTCTAGGGTCATGAAAAAAAGGAATAACTCCAATCCATATCATAGTCAGTTTGGAACCTACAACCCCATGTGCGACTAATACACCTGAAAGAACACCAACATTTAGAAAAAAAAAATTAATGGAAGAGGAGTAGTAGGTCAGGGGTCGAATCAAGGAAAACCAACTAGGGGATTAAGTTCAGGAATTAACAGTCAACTATATACACCATACGAAGGCAGTAGTTCGACACATTTCAAAATGGTAGGACTAGATTCCACCATCAGATTACCATAGTTTTAGAGTGAGGCATCTGAGGACCTTGAGAAGAATAAATTTATATATGAAAAGTTCTACGAATCGAAGCATTTCACATATGAGGATACAAAATTCATGTAGTTAGATATAACACTCAAATACCACGCACTAGAATAGTACATGAGCCTTGATGTAAATAGTCCACAAGGAGTACCAAAGACTGTCGCAGAGGTAAAAAATATACTGGTAAATGAGTTTCAGAAGCCAAGATCATAATACTAGTAGAAGAATGAAATGATTGAAATTAGGAAGAAGCTAGGTGAGTTTGTTTGGGAGATTAATCATAGGCTCAAACATCTGAAAGGTAAGTTGAAGTATTCAATTACTGACATGCAACATAGGCAATTATTTGTGAACTCACTTTTACCACACTCGAAGTATCCTCTGAGAAAACATAAGTTCCAAAATTAGGCAGAGGCCCTGCAAGAAGCCCTGCAGCTAGAAGAAAACCAATATCAACTGAAAGATCCAACAATAGAGGAGCTTAAGTGTTCATTGTGGAGCTTTCTTTTCTTTATTTAGAGGTCTTTTTTTTCAGCCATTTTATACCTCATGAATACTTTACACCCTGGAAGAATGTACACTCCTCCACGCGATGGAATACAAGGGGGATTACCCCCCCTGTGGGGTCTGGGGGAAAGCGGGCCCCCAGTGGGGATTCGAGGGAGAAGCCCTCGAAGGAAAAATTTCCTTGTAAATGTATATTGTAATTTCATAATAAATCTAGATAGTTCATTATAAGGTCACAGGTCTGATGGTAGAAGTTATGTTAGGGTTGTTTTCCCTAGAAAGCAACCCTCTTTTATGAGGGAAATGTATTGTGGCTATGTATCATTTAGAATATTGTATTTTGAGTGAGGATGCTATGAGAGAAAAAAGAGGAAGTTATTGTGGGTGTGATGTAGGTTGTATCCCTTCATTTGGTGGATAGTAACAAAGGAAGGACCTGAAAATTTCTATGGTGGAAGTATCCCACACTGGTTGAACCATGTATATTTGTGTCTCTATTGTATTGTGTATCTTCTGTTTTTTATTTCTTCATTTGTTTTATTTTATTTCTCTGCAATCATGTTTTTCTAACAACTGGTATTAGAGAGAAAGGTAACTCATAGGAAAAAGGGTTCCTAGTTCAAGTGGGAGCAATGGTGGAAGATGGAATGTTTAGGGTCGATAAATTTAATGGCCAAAACTAATAGTTATGGAAGATTCAGATGGAAGATTATTTATATCAGAAGCATCCATTCCTACCATTGGGTGCAATATCAAAGAAGTGGATGGCCATGAATGATGAAGAATGAGATATTCTTGATAGAAATTCTCTAGGAACGATACAACTGATCATGGAAGCATCAATGGCTATCAATATTTCGAAAGAAAAGAAAACGAAGGAGTTGATGGATGCATTGGATAAACTCTATGAAAAACCCTCAGCCTGCAATAAGGTATTTCTAATGAAGATATTATTTCATATGAAGATGTCAGAAGGTGGGTCTGTTGCAGATCATTTAAATGAATTTATACGGTTACTAATCATCTAAGTTCTGTAAAAGTGGACTTTGATGATGAGGTCAAGGCTCTTCTAATCTTGTGATCATTTCCAGAAAGATGGAATGACTTGGTCATGGATGTAATTAACTCTGTCTTTGATTCAAACACTTTAAAATTTGATGATGTTGTTGGTATTATCCTTAGTGAGGAAATGTGATAGAAAAACACAAGTGAGACATTAGGTAATTTGTTAAACATGGATAACAGGGGAAGACAAAAGGATAGAGGAAAGGGCTCAGGGAAGCATGATAATTCTAGGAAGGGAAGATCCAAATCCATACTAAGAAAGATAGAGTGTTGGAATTGTGGGAAGAAAGGATATATGAATAAATACTGCATAGATCCAAAGAAACAAAGAGATGGACAACAGGAGAAAAATCAGGAAGCAAATGTAACAGGTGATGTGTTACAATATGCTTTGATTATTTCTGTAGCTAATATTTCTTATTCTAGGGTAGTATATTCAAAGGATTCATTTCATGCCACATGCCATAGGAAACATTTTCTATATTATGTTCAAGTTGATTTTGGAAGGTTCATTTGGATGATGATGCACCATGCAAAATTATTGGAATGGGAAAGGTCAAAATAAAGGAAAGGAATGGAAACCAATGGTTGTTGAAAGAGGTAAGACATGTTCCAGATATAAGGAAAAATATAATTTCAACAGGGTAGTTGGAAAGTGAAGGTTGTATATCCATATTTACAAATAAGGTGTGGAAGGTCACCAAAGGATCATTGGTGTTAGAAAAAGGAGAGAAGGTAGGTACATTGTACTTATGTATTGGAAATATTGACTCTTATATATCTTTATCTTCTGCAAGCATGGACACAACACTATGGAATCATAGGCTTGGACACATGAGTGAGAAGGGGATGCAGATACTTCACAAAAGAAATTTGTTGCCAGATCTTAAACAAATTGACTTGGATTTCTGTGAGCATTGTGTTTATGGAAAACATAAGAGATTCATACTTCTCAGAGTCGTAAAAGAAAAGAAGAGTGAAGGGTTAGAGAATTTGCATACAGATGTATGGGGACCATCTCAGGTATCATCTCTTGGTGGCATTCATTATTATGTTACATTTATTGATGATGCACCTAGAAAAACTTGGGTTTATTGCATTCGACAAAACTATGATGTTTTTTATACTTTTAAGAAATGCAAATCTTTGGTTTAGAATGAGACAGGAAAAATGTTGAAGTGTCTCAGATCAGATAATGGAGGTGAATATTGCAGCAAGGAGTTTGATGATTACTATTCATACCATGGGATTCGTACAGAGAAGACAGATCCATGAAAACCACAAGAAAATGGTGTGTCAAAAAGGATGAACATGAAAATCATGGAGCATGCAAGAAGTATGAGATTGCATCTTGGTTTTCCCTTATAGTTCGAGGAAGATGTTGTAGATATTGCTATTTACTTAATAAATAGAGGACCTTCAAGCTCTTTGGATGGTATAGTTCCAGAGGAGGAATGGACAAGTAAAAAGGTAAACTATTATTTTTTTAAGACTTTCGATTGTGAATCATTTTTCCATATTGATAAAGAAAATCGAACAAAGCTTGAGAAAAAATCTAAGAAGTGTACCTTTATTAGATACTATGTTAATGATTTTGTTTATCGCTTATGGGATTATGAAAATAAAAAAATCATTAGGAGTAGAGATTTCATATTCAATGAGAATGTCATGTACAAAGATCAGTTGGAGGGAAAGATACACGAAAAAGAAAAACCATAATACATAGTTCTTGATGATATTACTGAAAAAGAAACTCCAAAGGTACCAAAAAATCAAAATGTACAACAACAGGAGCAACAAGTACCTCAAAATCCTGCAAGTGTTGTTAGAATATCTAACAAGTTAAGTAGAAACCCTAAATAATACTCTCCTTCAATGTATTATTTATTTTTGACTGATTTTGGTGAACCAAAATGTTATGAAGAGGAAATGCAGGTAGACACTAAAAAGGAGTAGGAGCAAGGAATGCAAGAGGAAATGGATTTCCCAGTAAATAACCAGACTTGGGATTTAGTTCAGTTTCCTGTAGAAAAAAGAGAATTACAGAATAAATGGGTTTACAAGTTGAAGGAAGAAGATGGAGGCAAAAAGTGGTACAAGGCTAGACTTGTTGTAAAGGGGTTTGCATAAAACAAAGGTATATATTTTGATGAAATATTTTCTCATGTTGTTAAAATGAATTCAATTAGGACTATTTTAAGTCTTCTGGAAGTAGAAGATTTGCATCTTGAACACTTAGATGTAAAAACAACTTTTCTCCATGGGGATTTGAAGGAAGATATGTAGCAGCCAAAGGGGTATGAGGTCAAAGGGAAGGAAAATTTGGTATGTAGGTTGAAGAATATATTCTATGGTCTAAAGCGATCTCCAAGGTAGTGGTATTTGAAGTTTTACAGGTTTATGATAGAACAATGTTATAGTAGATGTCATTCTGATCACTGTGTTTATTTTGAAAGGATAGAAAATGGAAGCTATATTATCTTTCTATTGTATGTATATGACATTTTTGTTGCATTGTCTAATATGCAAGATATAAATGTGCTCAAGAAGAAATTATATAACTCATTTGCGATGAACGATGTGGGTTCCGCAAAGAAAATCATTGGTATGAGAATAACAAGAGACAAGAAAAATTGCAAATTGACATTGTCTCAGGGTGAGCACATAGAGAAGGTGTTGGAGAGGTTTAGAATACAGAATGCAAAACCAGTTAGTACACCTTTGGCCAACCATTTCAAATTGACTAAGGAAATGTGTCCAAAGACACATGAGGAGATATAATACATGTCCAATGTCCCTTATTGATTAGTAGTTGGCATCTTGAAGTATGCGATGGTTTTCACAAGACCAGATATTTCACATGCAATGGGGGTTGTGAGAAGGTATATGAACAATATAGGTAAAGAAAATTAGGAAGAAGTAAAGTGGATTCTTAGGTATTTGAGAGGTACTTATACTCATGCATTACGTTTTGGAGGTTTAGACACTGTTCTACGGGGATATGTTGATTGAGATATGGAAGGTGATAAAGATAACATGAGGAGGACCACAGGGTATGCTTTTACTATAGGTGGAACAACAATAAATTGGATTTTGAAACTACAAAAGGTTGTTTCACTTTCAACAACATAGGTAGAGTATGTTTCTACTACACAGGCTAGTAAAAATATGATTTGGTTACATAGGTTTATGGAGGAATTGGGAAATAAGAAGGAGAATAATAGGTTGTACTGTGATGGTGAGAGCGCTATTCATATTGCAAATAACTAATCCTTCCTCTATAATACTAAGCATATACATATTAGGTACCATTTCATATGATCTATCTGGAATATGGACATTTGAAATTGGAAAAGATACACACTAGCTAGAATAATGCAGACATGTTAACAAAGGGAGTAATTAGGGAGAAACTGAGTTCGTTCTCAGTTTCACCTGGTATTCAAGAATGAAGGTGACGATGAGAAATTTTCCAGGTCCAAGAAGGATCATAGTCCAACATATACAACATCGATGGATTTGTTGATATCAGTCTCCAAGTGGGAGATTGTTGGTTGTGTAGCCTGATTATTTTCCTGATTCAAAGGTCTTTGTTTTCAACTGTATTTATACTCCATGAAGACTTGACACCCTGGAAGAATGTACACTCCTCCACATGGGTGAGTGTAGGGAGGGTTACCCCCTCTACAGGGTTCAGGGGCAAGAAGGTCCCCGACGGGGGTTCAGGGGACAACATTCCCCGATGGGGGTTTGAGGGCGAAGCCCCCAAAGGAAAAAATTTCTTGTAAATTTATATTGTAATTTCATAATAAATCTAGACCGTTCATTATATGGTCACATATCTGATGGTAGAAGTTATGTTAGGGTTTTTTTACCTCGAAGACAACCCTATATTATGATGGAAATGTATTGTGGCTATGTATCATTGTGAATATTGTATTCTAAGTGAGGATATTGTGAGAGAAAGAAGAGGAAGTTACAATGGTTGTGTTGTAGGTTGTATCTATTCATTTGTTGGATAATAATAAAGGAAGGACCTGGAAATTTCTCTGGTGGACGTAGCCCACACTTGGTGAACCATGTATATCTGTGCCTCTATTGTATTGTTTATCCTCTGTGTTTTATTTTACTTCTCCACGATCTTTTTTTTCTAACATGAAGGAGGATATGAAGAATATGACCTTTCAACTAAACTAGAATAAGGGAAAAGAGAAGAGATATTTGTTTTGGTGTACGTTATGTACGACATAAGGACATCATAAGAATGAATGCCAAACTTTTTCACTATACTTGGAAGCAGAGGTGTCAAACCCCTTTCCAAAAAGAGGACCATGGTGTGAAATTTGTAAGTTAGATGGATATGATCCATATAATTTACCAATGATGCAAAAGTATAAGATAGTGCAAAAAAGTTCGTATTGCAAATCACTGGGTCATGATGATAAGGTTTGTAGAACGCTAAAACTGATGAGAGAAATAACTTCAGACACATACAGGGTGCAAGTAGAGATGATGATAGGGAAAGTTGCACTGTAGTTCAAAAATGTGCCACCACCATTCAACCCCATGCAGACACGGTACAACAATGCGCAACCATAGTATAATCCCACACAGTATAACTAGGTACCCCGATACAATGTACCGTGAGGATATAGAAGTGGATTCGAAGGTGGGGGATGAGGAAGAGGAGGATTTGGATGAGGCAGAGGTCCAATAGCATGCCAAAACTTCCAACAACCAGGACATTACGCAAGGGATTGTCCACTTCCACCTATGACATGCAAGTATTGTTATGCAACAGACCATGACACATAATACTTCCCAATACTCTTGGAAACAATATAGGAAAAAAGGAACCAAAACAATCAGAATGTCTAGTGGATTTCTACAGAAGCCCATGATGATGGGAAAAACATCAATATAGTCACTCAATGAGGCACCAAGATAGTAGATGATACAGAAAAATAAGATCCAACTCAAAACCGATGGGTAAAGAAAAATATTGAGCTACAAAAGAATTTTGATGCGTGGAAGGAAAAGGAAACATTTAAGGAGGCTAGACATGAGATTTTTAAGGAGAAAATTAAATCTACATTAGTTGCATAGCAAACTCAGGACCCACCAATGTATCATATGTCATCTTCAATGGATCACACTAGGAAAGGACAACCTTTAGACCAATTAAGTACCATTAAATGTTTCTATAATCCTTTGTTAAGTTATTGAACTATCCATCATCCATTAAGGTCTTACAGAATTTTATAGAAAGATGTGACATAGTGGTCAAAAGGAAATTAGATAAGAAAGAACTCAATAATCTCCATACAATAAGAAGAACAAGCAAGGAATTAGGTCTAAATTCCAACTTTGGGGATTTCAATATGGGGGATATAATACTTGATTTAGGCTCTAAAGTAAATCTCTTTCCTAAGAAGACATGGCACTGTATGAGGGAACCCACATTAGGCTATTCACCTATCCAGTTAAAAATAGAAAATCAACATAAAGTGTTACCAATTGGAAGACTTAAAGGTATGACAATAGACTTGGATGGAGTGAGCATTGTGGCATATTTTGAAGTGACAGAGATAGTCTATGGTACAACACCCTATCCAAAACTACTTGGATTGGATTAGGAATTTGATAACTAGGATGTAATCAACTTGAAGAAAAGGAAAATGACTTTTGAATCAGGCAAATATAGAGTTATTGCACCCCTAGATCCTTTAGAAGGAGAAAATTATGTAGAGGCAACTTGTTTGGATTTAAAAGAAATAAATCAATTATACAGAACCACTGCACAACATAGATGATTTTAGGGGCTAAATTTCTCTCATGGGCTAATTTTCCATGGTTTTTCCCAAAAAATATTCACTATTCTAAAAATGATTCACCCAAATTCTATAGGATAATATTATTTTACCTCAAAAATCATCAAAATTTTATACAAACTATATAAAATCCTTAGAAATTTGAATATCTTTACAAAAATATCGCCAAACATTTATAGTTGGCATATGAAGGATTAGTAAGATTCACCAAGGTTTCTACATTTTAAAATAAATTTCCATATTTAAAATCATTCATGTTGCGCAAGAAGATGGTTATGTCAATCCAACATCAGATGGGGTACTCAGTTGGAGAAGAATTACATCATGTGCTTCAGACTTAGACACAGGTCTGGAGAATTGGAAGTAGAGAGTACATGAAGTCTCCACAAGGAGGTGCACAAGAATAGACTGTGCAGTAAGGTGGGTTGGCACAGAGATAAGGGAGACTCTAAGTTTTCATGGGTTGAACAACTTAGAGGAATTATTCACAATTTATGAGGAGGAAGTTTTGGAAAATCATAGGTTGTTATCCCTAGATATTGTAGTCAAGGAAAGACCTACATTATGGTGGGGTGTGGACAAAGAAACAATTCAGGACTGGTATCAATGTAAAAGGATACTGTGCATTATATTTGGTGTAGAACATGGGAGAAATACATTTCAAATGTATGATAGGTGAGGAAGGCCAAGTGAGAACCTAGAGAAATGCATAAAACATTGGAGGATGACACCACCAAAGGAATGGCCTCATCACTTCAATCATACATTGGAAGGGATCCCGGGGAACTGGTACATAGACTAGGAGATGTGCAGAGGTACTATAGAATGGACAATATAATAGCATAATTTTGTGGTAACCTTCTCATTTGAGCATGAGAAACCCTATATTGATTCATCCTTGAATTTGATAAATGGAGTGATATTTTTTTATCAACCAGAGGTCAAAATTATAACATAATATCAACAACAGAATAGACAGATAGTCAAATAATTACTCTCATGTTATAATGTCGAAGAGGAAGCACTATATGAAGATGATACACACAACATTCAAAAAAATGATATTGAAGGAAAGAGAGAGGTGGAAGGTCCATCTCTGGAGTTAGAGGAATTTGTTGCACCAATCAATGTCAAGAAAGTCAATATTGGAACACAAGAATATCTGAAAATAGAAAGCATTGCATACTACTGGGATGAGTAGACACTAGAAAGGATAGCAGAGTTACTGCGTGAATACAGTGACCTGTTTCCACCCACCTTTACATAGATAAAAGTAATATCAAGTGATATAGTTGAGATGAAAATACCCCTAAAAACAGATGCTATACCTATCAGACAGAGACCATATAGGATGAATCCAGTGTATAAGAAAAAAGTGAAAGAAGAAATTGACCAAATATTGGAATTTGGCATAATAGAACCAATGGATGAATCTGAATGGATTAGTCCCATGGTAGTTCGAGAAAATAAGAAAGGGGGGATCGGGATTTATATAGATTTAAGGAAATTAAATGATGCTTTCTTACACGATCCTTTCCCTACCCCTTTCACAGATGAGGTCTTGGAGAATATGGGAGGCCAAGAAGCATATTCATTCACATATGAATTCTCAGGTTACCATTAGATCAAAATAGCTCCATAGGACAGGTATAATACTACCTTTTCTACAGAATGGGGATCCTACTAATATACATCCATTCCCTTTAGATTGAAGAATGCACCAACTATCTTTTCAAGGGTGGTCATAGATGCTTTTAAGAAGCTCATACATTGGTTTTTAGAAGTATAGCTATATGACTGGACTATATTTAGTCTTTTGAAAGATCATGTAGAAGTATGAAGACTAATGTTGGAAAGATGCATGCAATTCCAGATATCATTAAACATCAAGAAATTCATTTTTGGCACACCTTTTGGGATATTTTTAGGACATATAGTGTGTGAAAAGGGTTTACTGGTTGACCCTACTAAGATTGTTGTCATTTTGAACTTATGACCAACAAAGTCGGTGTGCCAGTTAAGATTGACATTGGTACATACATGATACTATAGGAAGTTTATAAATGGGTATGCACAGATTACTGTGCCGATGGAAAATTTGTTGAAGAATGACACCAAATTTCAAAGGAACAAGGATTGTCATCAGGGATTTGATACTTTAAAGGAAATGGTCACAACACCTATATAAGTGTTTCCATATTGGGAAAATACATTTCATTTGCATTTAAATGCATCAACAATAGCACCTCAGGCAATTTTGGTGCATCCAGGAGCAGGAGACTTAGATCACACTATATCCTTTGCAAGTAGGAAGTTATCCAAATCTGAGAAGAATTACAACACCATAGAAAGAGAAGGCCTAGCCATGGTATATGAACTTCATAAATGCATACATTTTTTATTGGGAAATTATTTTAAAATGTCCACAGATAATTCTACCCTCAAATATCTAGTCAAAAAACCAGTGTTGGGGGGGAGGATCCGTAGATGGTTGTTATTATTCCAGGAATTTGATTTTGATGTAATAGTCAAACCAGGGAAGTTGAATTCATGACCTAATAAATTGTGAAGGGTAACCAATGGAGAAGAATATACTAACTTAGAGGAAAACTTCCCTAATGCATAGTTATTTTTAGTGCATGAGTTGATGAATACTTTGTTGATGCCACTAAAATGTGGTAGTCATAATTGCATACTATCAACTAATTTCCAGTCATCTATACAAGATGGGTGCAAAAAACATATTGAGAAGGTGTGTATTGGAACATGAATGGACCAGGGTTTTAGCAGAACCTCATGAAGGAATAGCTGGAGGACACTATGCAGGTAAAGATATCTCACAAAAGGCATTGAACGCAGGTTTAGGGTGGGAAACAATTCATAAATATGCCAAAGAATATTTCTAGAACTGTGATGTCTGTCAGAGGTTTGGAAAGCCCAACAAGAGGGATGAGATGTCTCTAATACCACAAGTAACTCTTTAGGTATTTGAAAAATGGAAAACAGATTTTGGTGGACCTATTAATCCACCAACAAGAAGGTCAGGAGCTATATATATCAATGTTGCAACAAAGTACTTAACCAGATGGGAAGAAGAAACACCAGTCAAGTATTTCAACATAGAGACAACAACACACTTCTTATTTGAGCAGGTGATCACCAAATTTGGATGTACCATAGTTTTGATGAGTTCCCAAGGAACCCATTTTATTAATAGTAGAATTAAGGCTATGACTGAGGATTTTTAAGTATATCACTACAAGAGTAAACCATATCATCCTCAGGAAAATGGGAGAGTAGAAGATTTGAACAAGAATTTGTAGAAATCCTTGACAAAGATCTGCAATGTTAATAGAGATGATTGGGATTTGAAAATTCGAGCACTACTATGGGAATACAGGATCACATGCAAGAAGTTGACAGGACAGACATCATTCAGATTGGTGTATGGACAAGAAGCAATGGTGCATTTAGAATTTATGGTACCCAACATGTGCGTAGCAATAATTACCAATATGACAGAAAGAGGAGCGGTATAGGATAAGTTAATTCAACTGATGGAAATGGAAGAAGACAGGATTACATAAGGATTTCACCAAGAGTTACAAAAAGTAAGGGACAAATCCTGACATGAAAGACACATAAAGAACAAGACCTTTAAGGAGGGAGACCTAGTTCTCCTCTATGACAGTAAATTTTTGCAACATCTTGGTAAGTTCAGAATGCATTAGCTAGGGCCATATGAAGTGAAACATGTCACATATGGATGATATGTCCAACTAAAGGACTTGATAGGAGCAAAGATGAAAGGAATGGTGAAGGGTGGTCGACTGAAACTGTATAGGGACAATTGACCCACTAAATCTTAATAGTTGCAGTGTCATTAGGAAACCATGTGTATAGTGTACTATAACAGATATTAGGAAAGAAAAATTATAAAAAGAAATAAAAAGTAGAAAAATACAAAAAAGGAAGATAAAAATACAAAAATAAGAAAAATACAAAAAGAGGAGGAAGTTGGGTGAATGACGGAAATTGGGAAATGTCGCATGCAACAGGAAGTGAAATGAGGGTGGAAAGAAGTAAAAGTTATTGCATGTAGAATATGACTGACAATAAGAAAACAGAACGCACCATAGAAAAATTTGCAACATAAACGTGTGGTGCACCAAAATGTTACAATGCCAAAGAAAATGGGCCAACGGTTGGAGAAGCAGAAACTGGTCATCGAGGTAAAAAGGCACGAACCGATCATTTATTAAACTTAATGAAGCATGAACAAGAATCTTTAAGACATTTATGGACATAAAAGAAGCATCTCTAAAAATACTTAGGACAATTATGACACCCTGTATATAACTGAAACACGAGCCAAACAACACTCATTGTGAATTTAAGCATCCATAGAGCTAATGATCTGAAAATAGAAGGCTGACTTGTTATGCTATGCAAGCACCCCTACTTCATTAAAATAAACTTTACAGGACCTTGCTTCATGTGTATAAATATGCAAAATAAACTTATGTGTTAAGTTTGTGCTTCCTCTTGTAAATGCTTATATGTGAGAAAATATTCTTTTAGATGGTTAAATATGTACTTGCAATAAATACATAGCAACAATACTTGCAGCAAATAAAGCATCAAACGCACAACAAGAACAACATGATAAAGGAGTTCACCCCCCTCCGGGCTACATCTCCTTGAGCCTCCATAACGGACTTGGCTCTCTGGGATTAATTAGTCAAAAGTTCTTTTACAAGCTGATGCTCAACTCCAATGGAAAAACAAACTGTACCATTGAGATCAGAACACATAAAAACCCCAAAAACGACTAATAGAACTCTGAAAACGGATCATGGCTCATCCGGGCATGACCTCTTCTACATGTGGCCATAAGCTTCCCTGAGCTTCTCTTTGGCAAAAACACCTGTAAAAGTCCTCAACAGCCTCTGAAACCTATCCCAATGTGTTCAGAACATATCAATTAGCCAAAAATGATTATTCAATCATAGAAAACAAACATAGGCTCACCAAACCATGTCCTCCATCAAAGAGGGCTGAAAGTTCCCTGGAGCTTCCTGAAACTTCAAAGGTGAAAAACTTGCATGAAGAATCTTTAAATGGCTATGAAAATAGCACCAATGGATCCATCACGTCCAAAAACCCCTGGCTGGTCTTTTACGGCACCTCAATCGGCCAAACGATGAAGAAGTTAGGCCTCCTCCATTTTTCTCCTTCAAGCTTTGCTGGAACTAGTTCTACAAAACACACCTTTGTGTGCATTAACCTGGAACACACTCCAAAATGCACGTTTAAACCCAGCACCAAGAGGTTCTGAATAACCGTGCAAACTGTAGGACGGTTAGGACGCCTCCAGCTCCCAACTGTCAAGCACAAGGGCACGTGGGTCATATGACCACGCTCCATAATAAAAAGGGCCAAAAAGTGGTTAACGGTTTGAAAACCGTGTAACTCCCGCTCCAACTCGGGGTCACGACCATAGTCCAAGTTTTCAAACCGCGCACATAAATATTACAACCGCACATTATACAAACCACGCATATGTTTAAACATATGGTTTATATTTTAAAACCCCGCATATATATATATATATATATATGTTAACACAATAATCCACGGTTTTTTTTTAACATTTGAACCATATGTATAATACTCCCGCGCGCATTACATAACTTCGTGCCTTATGTTAAAACATATGGTTACATGGATGCAATGAAACCACGGGTCGGGGCTTAAGCCCCGGCCCGACCCCCCTTTGCATACAACAACATATCAATTTAATTATAATTGCGTTGACCACTATAACAAGGAACACCGACGGGTATGTTGGTTAGCGGAGAGTAATGAAGACTTGGGCAGATATGGAGGTCACCGGTTCGAATCCGGTTGGCTCCATTCAATTTTGATAAACAAACCAAAATGAACAAAATGAGGGGGACACGTGGCGCCCATGGATTGGGCCACGTGTCCTCATATTATTCGCCAACACCTGGACACGTGTCAACATCCGATATGCCGACAATCATCCAACGAAAATGCGCCATGTCACCCCAACTGCCACATCATCATGATGGTACAGACCTACCACGTGGCCGTACGGACTGTACGAACTACCCAGTCAACACTTTTTTTACCTGTTTGACTTTCCGAACAGATCGCTATATCTTTCGCTCCCGACGTACATTTGAGACGAAACAAATTGTGTTGGGTTCGTGACGACGAGGGCTACGTTCATGTCTGATTTGAGGCAATTCCGAGAATGTTGATTTTTGGGCTAAAATTTGACCCTTGGTCCAGATTTTGATCACACCTTCCCACTGAAAGGATTTTGGACCCACAAAAGCTTATCTATCTTGTTTCAAGTCATATCAAAATCTTTTCGATAATCACCTGAATATTCTGACATGTCGTGCACTGCAACTGACTATGTCCTTCAACCACTGCTCTCTGGCTGCTGCTGACCCACTACTCTCTCTGTGCTTGGAAGATTTCCAACCTTCCCACTGAGAATCAAGTCCCTCTTTCGAACTCTTTGGCGTCAACAAAATCATCTCCCCAATGGCTGCAAAAACTTCCTGCGACATCTTGACACAAGACAAGAAAACCATCAATCTTGAAAACAAATCATACAAGATTGAAAATGATGCCAACAAAATCTTTTGCCCTGCAAACAAACTATCGCATCTCGTACTTAATCAAAGTACATGGCATTTTCAAAATCATCTTTCAAGTCAATAAACACCATCGACTAAACAGAAGTCGAACAACACGATCGACACAACATAGTCGTCAGAAAAATCATCAACCAGTCGAGATTCATTGACACATCAACCTTCCCAAACTAACAAGTCGACAAACATGATACACTGTCATGTCACAATCATGAATCACTCATGATGAACCATCACCAGGTTCACTGCTTACACATACATAAAAAAAAATCCATGTATAGGACTCTTCAACTCTCCTTCCAGTACAAACATAAGTATAACCTCAAAACATATGGTTACTTAAGAGTTGAATACAAAATATAAATGGCTGCAACTTATCATGCTTCCCATAAATGCACACATAACACTGAAAAGTGCATTTTYAACAGAAAAAYGCAAACCTCCTTGCTCAAKAAATCCAACCATTTTTTACCAAGCCAACTCAACGGTGACTTTTTCTGTTGGACATCGTCCTCTTGCGAATCATCTGGACTCACATCGATGATGGAATCTCCACTTCCATTCTTGCCAATCTTCTTATCCAACTGCTTCTGAGGCTATGGACGAATAGTTGGATTCAACGTCCAACATTGGTCAACAAGATGACCCCGCTTCTGACAATGAGTGCAAACCTTTTGCATCCTCCTCTCACGTTGTCTTTGCTTAGAAAGTTTCCTGAAAGCTGTTAATCTTTTCCAACACTTTGAAACATGATGGTTAAACAAACCACAATATGTACAAGGATTCCTTCGTCCATTTTTACATATAAAGTTATTATGCTTAACATAATC
>ML780296.1:226466-245977 GCA_009831015.1 Picea engelmannii | reverse complement strand
CATAACTGTTAATGAGTTTGTCCCACATTTCTTTGGCAGTTTCTAGGTGCATAACTTTTACGAATTCTACTTCTGCAAGCCCACTCAAGATAGCATTCATAGCCTTAGTGTTGAAGCTAAATTCTAGTTTGTCATCCTTATTATCTAGCACAACTGGCTTTACATAACCAGTATCTACCACATCGCAGACATCTACACCTAAAGCCATTATGTAGGTTCTCATTCTAACTTTCCAGAAGGCAAAGTTTGTTCCATTGAACAAAGGGGCCTTATTGGTTGAATTTCCTTCATGGCTTGACATATTTAAGCTCTAGGATCGACCCTTAGATAAAAGGGGGCCGCCTATGATACCAATTGTTGGACAACTGAGAGGGGGGGGTGAATCAGTTGTTACTGTGCTTAAACAATTATGCTTCTTTTAAACTCTTTGTATAAACACTGAGGGAAAATCACAATAGTGCAGGGAAGTAAGCAATAGCATATTCAACATCAGTCACACACACATGTGATACATAGAGACAGATATTTCCTGAGAAAACCCGTAAAGGGTAAAAACCTCTTTTTCTTTATATGATAAGTAATAGTTACATTCTTTACATTATCATACATATGAGCACCAACTCATAATGAGGATACAACCTCTGTTTTGCAAGCTGCTACTTGCTGAGAGCACCAAATATCTGTTTTCTCTAGCACCCACTAGAAGGAAGCACCAACTCCCTGGTTTCTCTAGCACCAACTAGAAGGAAGCACCAACTCCCTGAGTGTTTCCAGCACCAACTGGATGGAAGCACCAAATTCCAATCATACAAGCACCAACCTGTATAACAGAGAACAAGAGTTCTCCCTTGCACCACCTTGCCACCCTAGTTTCTCTGGCTGCAAACAGATGGAAGCTACAACTCCCTGTGTTCAAGCACCCACTTGAACCTATGTGGACAACATTCCTCCGTAGCACCTCCCAACCTCCCTAAAATATAAATCTTTGCTACTGAAACTTATTACAGTGATATGATGTACAACAATGGCTTACCAAACTCGTCACTGTTCTGCTGCATTTTGTTGCTTTGTCTGCCTCATTTCCTTTCTTCACACATGACTTGCGTTGTCTGTTCTTCTACCTTTTATGCTATGTGCGTTGTGTCCATTCACTGCACAGTTCCTCTTCTTTGCAATTCAGTTGTTGCACTCTCCTCCTTCTTCACACATGAATCACCTTCACCAACAACAACCACAACAAACTCCAACAACAACACCATCAACTTCTCTTCTTTGTACCATGTATATATTGCTTCTGTGCATCTTGTGCATGCAATATTTTCCATTCTTCTGCATGCTCATACCGCGCCAATCTCCTCCACATCTGAAGTGCTCTGCATGATCATCATCGTGACTCTTCAACTTCTCTGGCAGTTCAACCCATGTGTCTATCATCACTAGGTGTTAAGCCGAGATTCCTTTTTTTTTCTCTTTGGCAGTTGAGACTCTTCGTCTTCTCTATTACAGTCGAGCTCATCCTTTATATTTTAGTTACGAGCTCAAACCCTCATCCAAATGTCAATTTCCTCCATGAATCATCTTCATTCCACTGGCAGATTCCATGTGACTCTTCAGCTCCTGTGGAAATCACACCGAAGTCTCTTCGCATCCTTTGGTAGAAACCATCAATGGTTACTAGCAGTTTCACTGTGTCATGCACCAGTAGCCCTCCGATCTTTTTCAGATTCACCTACACCATTGGATTGAATTCATGGGATCTTGCATTCATTTCGACATTTCAACATTTGACAATTCTTTGCTGACTATCTCGACACTTCATTTCACGATCTCCGAAGTTCCGATACAGAACTTTTCTACACTAGCTCCTTCCCCAATATGACTATGGTTGTAACCAAGTGCCTATGTAAAAAGCGCTTTTTGCGAATTCGATTTTCGTGAATCTGGAGATGAGGCATCTCGACTTTCCAAGTCGCGATATCCAAAACCCCAAAATGGAGCTTATCTGGACTGACTCCTTCCCTCCTCGAGACCATGGGATGTGACCACAGCCTTATGCATAAGGCACTTTCACGATTTCACATTTCATGAGTCTGGAGAAGACACATCTCGACTCTCCAAGTCATGATCCCCGATACCCCGAAATGGAGTGGGATCAACGGTCCTGATCAGAGCTTCCTTCAACGGCTTCGATATAATCACAATTTTGCATATTGTGAAATCAACATTCTTGTTGCATTGTTTGCTTGTCTCTCCATGTTGCGATCCCCGAAACTTCAATATGGAGTTAGATCAATGATCCAGATCTGATCTTGATTCAACGACTGTGATTAAGTCACGATTTTGCATATCACGAAATCAGGATTCCTGTTGCATTGTTTCTTTGACATCTCCAACACGCGATCCTTGAAACTCCGACATGGTGTAAGTTTGTTGACGTCACATGTGTTAAATAACTACCACGTGTCACCCTGATTCGTGACTTACATGTTCTTGGCATGTTGAATTAGTCCGACACTTGTCATTACGTGGTTGTGCCATGTGTTCCTAGCTGACGTGGTTTGTTGACGTGAGTCGGATCGATGGTCCAGATGTGATCTTGACTTGACGGCTCAGATTATGTCATGATTTTTCATATCGCGAAATCGAGATTTTTGTGGATGATATTACTTGTCATCTCCAACTCTCGATCCCTGAAACTCCAACAGGGAGTCGGATCAATGATCCACATAACCCCCTGAGATAGACGGTCCTCCTACTTTCGGGATTTTGTTAGCCCTCTACTCCTTGCACTTTAAAGATCATGCAGGTTCTTCTCGATCCAATGGTGGTCGGACCCTGCGCTCAGATCTAATGCCTGAGATCTATCCTCCTCTTTAGCACGCTCTTCTTGTCTATATTCAGATCTGACAGCCCTCATTCTGTCGAGAATTTTGGATAGGATCCAACGATCAGAAATGCTTCACAAACTTTACGGGACTTCATCATGCCTGATCAACGTTGCGTTTCCTTCGATCATTCGATATTCCTAGACTTATCTTTTATTTGCCTGTTGATCATCGTTGTTGTAATCAAGCCATCACTACTGTTGTACTTTCCATCAATGACAAGCATATGATGCCTATAAAACATACCAGACTACCAAACATCCTCTGCACTATCTCTTGCGTGTTGATCGTCGATGTTGTACTCAAGCCATCATTACTGCTGTACTTGCCATCAATGAAAAGCATATGTTGCCTGTTAAACATTTTCCAACACTATCATACACATAGGGGGGCCACGTAAGATGTACAAGGCCCATAAGGACATCCTGAAATACACAATCACTGAGGATGATGTCGACTTAGTAGCAGATAGGGTTCAAGACCGCATGACATAGGAATATGAGGAGGCTAAGAACCAAAGAGAAAGCATCATGAAGGAGTTGGTCAATGTTAAATAGGTCCTAGAATGGATACAAGTGACACACACACAATATAGGGGAGTAGAATCGATCTTGTGATCAAACGAGGTAGGGGACAAAACCACGTAGAATGAGGAAGAAACAATCCAACTCATAGCGCAAGAAATTCCAAGATTCCATATTACACCAGATATGATGCAACTCAAGGAGGCCATAGCGTAGACACCACTTGAAGACTTGACACAGGTAGAGTTGGTTTTAGATAAAATAGCAACTAAGTCACTCTACTCGTTGCAAGCCAATGTCACACAAGAAGTGAAATAATGAGCCAAAGAAGATGTGACAGAGATGGAAGTCACCATAGATGGAAAGGACACACTAGAAATCATTCTACAATAGGTCAAGCTAGAGACACATGAGGAGAATTAGGGAACAAATAACCTCAACGAGAAGTTGAAGGAAGTCTTCACAAAAATTATGGACAGTGCACAAACATCCATGAGCAACACTGAGGAACATATTCAAATTATTGTGCAGACACTTGAAGGATACAAAAGGGATATCAAGGAAATCAAGGAAAATTTAACACCAAAAAATCCTCTTGAAGTCACAGCCGAACGAGAACAACAGGAATCCCTACAAATAGATATGATCGAAAGAGAATCCAAGTAGGTCGCAAAACTTTTTAACATGACTTTGCACATGTGGGCTACTTTGTAGGAACATAATAGGGTCCAACAATTGTACCAACAAGAAGATAAAATCAACACTATAATGTAGGAGTTGAAGCAGCAATAGAAGGCCATGCATATCACCAAACACTTGAAAGGCATGCATGAGATGAAGAACATGTAGAAATAATTAAATACTACACATGTAAAAAAGAAAGAAAGGGAGGCCTAATTGGCACCACTCTAGGAGAAAGCAGCGCAAATAATTTTTGAACTAGAGGAGGAGAAGATAAGGATGGTACAAGTCCATGTAGAGAGAAAAAAATCTATGAAGGAACATATTACAACATATATGGTAGAGGAGCTGATAGAGAAAGTTGTGCAGGTTAAAGAAAAATGGGAGGAACTAGAAGGGAAGTTCCATTACTTGGAGAGGGTCGTGCAATGAGTTAACACCTCCTGAGTGGATCGGGACAAGCCTCATGTAAGTGTTGGGGTCCTATTGGTGCAGGCCTATTTGGGGAAAAATATATATTTTGGGCGTAATCCTATTTTTGTAAGAGAAGGTCTAATTATGGAGTGCGCATCTTAGGAGGCAGAAAAGAAACATCCATAAAAGAAGGAAAAGTAGCATGCAGGAGGAAAAGTAGCGTGGCATGCATGCAGACAGGCCTAACCATGTTAGAGTTAGGGTTTTTGGAAAATAATGTAAAGGCTATAAGCTAGTATAATAGTATAAATAAAGACCTAGGAGGTCTAGGTCGAGTTACGTTGATTATTTGTGAGGTTAGTTGGTATTGTTTTTTAGTTGAATAAGCTAGTTTTTTAAGGGTTAGGTCACAGGATGAGGATCCTGGTGTGATATAGTCAACCTCCTAGAGGGTACTTCCCTCATTTTTATTGTAATCCTAAATATGTAATGCATGTAATTCATATTTTGTAGTAGGATGAATAAAAAAGAATAAGAGCCAGAGTAAACATAGTCCCCACTCCTTCTTAGACTACAAACACATGAGTATTGTAGTCCCCCATAAAGTTATCTTGGGTGAGACTTCTTTTTTCACTTTGTGTGCAATGTTTCCTTTTGGTTTACCAACAGGGCCGATAGTTTTGAGGGTTTTGTTGGAAAACTATTGATATTAGAACTTGGGTCATCCCAAGTAACCAACAACCCATCTCTATCCATATAGCATAAATTTTTCCATGACTCTTCTACTCAACTCAATACACTATTGACCCATCTTTCATTTTACTATTCTTAAGATTACTTTTCCAAAATATGTAAACACTTCAGACTATTCGAATGATATTTCTTTGATTTGTATAGATGGTGCTTAGACTCCCCCTATTTAATATTCATGTTTATTGGGAGTCTCCAGGCAAAATGGAACAAAAAAATACCTTCTCTGATGCAGAGTAATATTTCTCTTCATCTTCGTATTCATCATCATAATTTTTCTAAATTATGACATCTTCCTCTTTTCCTATGGATTCATCATGATATCGCACTACTGCAAAGGATATGATTATTATGTTTGGGACCTGGTATTCATTGACCTATTCTTATTGTTTTTCATTTCTTCTCCAAACTTTCCTATATCTGACATCTTCCTTTTTTCCTGTAGATTTTTCCTGATCTTGTATTGTTTCTAATCTTGAGAGTATGACTTCCGGATGTCCTTCATTCATCTATTATTTCTTTACCTATTCTTGTTTTCTTTTCCAAACCTTCTTATCTATGATATCAATGTTCTCTTTCATAGAAGTATCCATCATGCTTCTACAATAATGATATATATGTCCATAGTTATGTAATTTGTAACATTCAATATTATATAGAGTCATATATGCATTTCTTTCTTGACCATTTCTTCCATAAGCTCTGCAATCTGTAGATTTATGTCCAAAGTTAGTACAAATAAAGAAATGACCATAAAATAAACTTTCATACCTAGGATTGAATGATCTTCTTTGTGATGTATTCCTTCTTAACTTATGCCTTGGCTAATCACGATGTTCTCTTTTGTTGTTTCCTTCACAATCATTAAATATTCTTTGATACCTGAAAGTGGACGGTCTTCTTGGGTATCGATCTCTTCTGCAATATTATTCTTGAGTTTTATTCATTTATGGAATTTTATTTTTTGAGGACTCACATTATTCCTACTAAGTAGGGACTTTGATGACTTATGCATAACTCTTAGTCTTCTCTTTATTCTTTCTTTATATCAACCTGTAACATTTCTCTTCATATTTTTTCACCGATGATATGAATCTTTCTCTCTCTTCAATGTTCTTTATAAGCTTGACATCTTTAACTCTTAATGTAACAACTTCTTCTTCAAGTTTCTCACATTATTCTTCTTTCTTCATCATCTATATTTTCATGAATTCTTCCTTTCTCTTTGCTTCTATAGGTTGGGTCTTCAAAGAGACAATTTGTTCTTCAAGTGCTATTTATTGTTGACCAAAATATCCTTCAAGATTATTTAAGTCCTCAGATATTTCCCTAAGACAAGTTTTCAAAATTTCTTCTCTCTTCTTTGCTTCCCGTCTTGGGTTTCTTAAGTCATTTTGTATTCTTCTAGCTAAGCTTTTAGATTCATGAAAAACTGTCTGAATTCTCTAGAACCTGTCTTTAGCCTGATCAATTCTTCCTTGAGAGACCTTTTTTTCCCTTTTTTATTTATTTATCTCACTTAAAATGTTGATTAATGTAGTCTCAAAGTCTATTACACCTCCTTCAAAAAATTATTCTTTTGAATTTGTCTAACATGATGATAATCCTTCTACTTGTTCATCTTCAACATCTTATTTATTCTTATTGGCATGATCTATATGTACGATAGAATGGGATTCATTAAAGTATAAATTATGTATCTTATCCCAAAGTTCTTTGGCTGATGAGCATTGTCACACTTTGTCTTTTACCAAATCCAATAATACTTCCAAGATGAAATCCATTGTTATTTTGTTGTTTCTCTTTAATTCCATCTTAGATGCAATATTTGGTTTATGTGAACCTGTGTATCATGTAACAACAAATTTCCAAACATCATACTCATATTCTTGTAAAAATGTTTTTATTTTATTGTTCCACATCTCATACTTTAGACCAATATGACCATCAAACCATGATATTTCATTAGCTCTTTATCCATTAACCATGACATCCATTGATTTACCTTATAGTGGTTAAATTGGTTTCTTGAAGGACCTAATATGATACCAATTGTTGGCATACTAAGAGGTGGGGGTGAATCATTACCACTTTCAATTACACTATATATACACTTGAAATTTATCAGTAGTATATCATTTATGATTACATTCAATATATCATGAACATATAACCATAAGAAATATCATCACATCAAGTAAACACATGCACAATACACCATAATTTACATGGAAACCCAAATGGGATAAAACCATGAAATATTTTATTATATATCAAATATTACATTCATATGAATCACTAGATTTCAAATTCTCCAACACCAACAAGAAGGAGGCACAAAGCCTCTTATTTACAGGAACAAACTTGAAGAAAGCACCAACTCCTTTGTTTCTCCAACACCAACCAGAAAGAGGTTACGATCCCCAGATTTATAGGAACCAGCTCCCTGATTTATCTAGTACCAACCAAAAGGAGGCTACAACCCCATGATTTACAGGCATGGACCTGAAGGAAGCACCAAATCCCTAAGTTATCTGACACCAACTATAAGGAGAATACAACCCCCTTTCCTTTCCCTGTCCTCTCGCCTTTAAATATAAGTAGAGAATAACTATCACTACCAATGTCACCAATACATCAACCGACTCGTCACTATCACTGTCACATCAAAAAACCTGTCACTATCATTGTGAAATCATCTTGTGACTAGCACTGTCACATCAACCTATGACTACCCGTGTCACATCAACCTGTCATTGATGATGAAACAATAATCCAACCTATCACTATCACTCTTTCACATCAACCAAATGTAACTAGATCCACTCACATAGATACCAAAACCATCACCAAACCATGTACATCCACCATGTATGTCAATCATCAACCATGTGCATCAACAATGTACCTCAACCGTTATCAACCATGCACATCAACCTGTAACATACCATGTACATCATCCTGTAACATGCCATGCATCAACCATGAACCATACCAAATACTTCAGCCATGTACATCAATCTATACCATACCATGCATGAACGATGTACCATACCAAGTACAAAAACCATCTACCATATAACGTACATCAACCATGTATTAAATATCAACATGTACCAACATCACCAAGACATTCACTGTTAAGGACCAAGTATCAATATAGCATAGAAAAACCTCAGAATAAGTACTCAACGCCTTGAAAAAGAGATAATTTCAGATAATAAGCCTCTTTGAGGGGGAAACCTTCTTTTTCCACACATAAATGTTCAAGTACAAGATGATTCCAAATGAAAATGTCTCCTTGGTATATATAGAAGACTAGGAGGTATAACTACAACTAATGGAATAAAGATGACAAAAATAAAATAACATTACTAATGTAATATGCCCCAATTAAGGGGAAATGAACCAATATTAGGGCTTAACATGCCCCTCCCCTTGATACAAGTGTTGTACATAATAATTGAGTAACTCTGGATGCTTCTGTATAAAAGACTCATCTTCCCAAGTGGAATCTTCAGCCGATCGTTTCCTCCATTTAATGAGATACTCTGAAATGGATCTATTCCTCAGCTGGTGAATTCTTGTGTCAGTGATGGCTTCAGGTGCCAATATGATTTTTCCTTCCTCATCAAGTTCTGGAAATATAGTTTGAACTGGGATCTTGTCGCCTATAACCTTCTTTAAGCATGAAACATGGAAAATTGGGTGTACTCGTGAAGATGCAAGAAACTCCAATTTGTATGCCATAGTACCAATCTTTTGCAACAAATTATAAGGGCCATAGTACTTTGGTGATAATTTATTATCGTTCTTGGCTTGCTTGAGGGACATATGTTTGTATGGTTGTAGTCTTAAAAACACCCAATTCCCTACTTCAAAACTTCTTTCACTACGATGTTGATCTTCTTTTTGTTTCATGCGATTATGTGCCATGGTCAGGTTGTCCTTTAAGATTTGGAGAACTTGTTGTTGATTCTCGATGTGATATTCCATTGCTTTAACCTTAGATTTTTCTTTTAGAGAAGAAGTGATGGAAGGAGGGTGGTATCCATAGAGTGCTATAAATGGTGTCATCTTTGTTGCAGTATGAAAGGAAGTGCTATACCACCATTCTGCCAAGGGAAACCATTTGAACCATTGTGTTTTTTTATCATAGACAAAGCAACGAAGGTATACTTCCATACATTTTTTCACTATCTCGGTTTGTCCATTAGATTGAGGATGATAGGATCAGTTATGAGCTAATTGAGTACCCAAACAAGAAAATAATTCTGTCCAAAATTGTCTAGTGAAGATGGGATCTCTGTCACTTACAATAATCTTTGGGCTGCCATGTAGCTTTTGAACTGTCTCCATGAATGCAGTGGAAAATGTACTAGATTTGAAGGAATGAGAGAGTGCACAAAAGTGTGCATACTTGGTCAGTCTATCAAAAATCACCATGATGACACTCTTTCCTTCAGACTTCGGTAACCCTGTGATGAAATCCATGGAAACCTCCTCCCAGCGCTGACATGGGATGGATAATGGTTGTAAAAGACCCGGGGTCTTAATTGTTTCCATCTTATTTTGTTGGCAAACCAAACATTCTGTCACAAACCTTTGAACATCAGTTTTAAGGCCATCCCAAAAAAACTCCTTCTTAACTCTATGGTAGGTTTTCAAAAATCCCGAGTGCCCTCCTAATGGAGAGGTGTGCAATTCCAATAGTACCTTTTGTTTGAGTTGAGAGTTCTTACATAAATATAAGAGATCTTTGTACCATAGTGAATCATTTTCCATGTAAATGTATCTAATGCACTGGAATCCTGCTGCAACCTTTGAATGAGAGTCCACACTTTTTCGTCATTCTTCCATTCATCCCTTGCTTCTATTATCCAATCGGGTTGGATGATCAAGATAGACCAGAGAAAGGCCTCAACATATTCATCCTTTCTTGAGAGTGCATCTTCCACAACATTTTGCTTCCCCTTTTTATAGACGATTTCAAAATCATAACCCAATATCTTGGTTACCCATTTTTGTTGTTCTTCTGAAGATAGTATTTGTTCCAAGAAGTATTTAAGACTATCATGATATGTTTTGACCTTGAAGTGACTACCTATTAGGTAAGGATGCCATTTCTTCATTGCATGTAGTATTTCCATCATTTCCTTCTCATAAATGGGTTTGTGTAAGTCCTTTCCCTTGAGTGGTCAACTTTCAAATGCCAGGGGCCTTCCTTCTTGCATTAGGACAACACCAATTCCATTTCCCAAGGCATCACATTCCACAATAATTTTTTTTTGAAGTCTGGATTGGTCAAGACAGAAGCTTTTCACATCACCTCTTTAAGTTGTTCAAAATATTTAGTTTCCTATAGAGTCCATGAAAATTCATCCTTCTTAGTTAGTGTCATTAAAGGTGTTGCTATTCTTCCATAGTGCTGAACAAACTTACAGTAGTAACCTGCCAAACCCAAAAATCCTTTAAGATTCTTCAATGTTTTTGGAATCGGCCAGTCCATCATGGCCTTAATATTGTTAGGGTCTACCTTGACACCTTCATGAGATACAATATGACCCAAATACTCTACCTCCTTCACTACAAAGAAACATTTGGATGGTTTGGCATATAGTTGTTTCTCCTTTAGTAGTTGTAGAACCTTGTCAACATGTTCCACATGATCCTCTCAAGACTTGCTATAGATTAGTATATCATCAAAAAATACTAACACGAATTTTCGAAGGCAGGGCTTGAGAATGGAATTGATCAACCCTTGGAATGTGGAAGGTACATTTGTAAGGCCAAAAGGCATGACCAAAAATTCATAATGGCCTTCATGAGTTCAGAGTGCTGTTTTTGGGATATCTTCTTCCTTCATTCTAATTTGATGATACCCTGAATGGAGATCCAATTTTGTGAAATAAATTGCTCCATGTAGTTCATATAACAATTCATCAATCATGGGAATTGGTGTAGACCCCTTTCTCCAGACCCGCAGGTCAGGATCCGCACAAGATCTTTTCTTTTCGGCCCCTAAGAGATCGGCTGGCTCTTCTATTTCCCTTTCAGGAAATCTACCCACAGCAACACCTTGAGGGAATTCCTCCTTTATTTTTGGATATTGGATTTCATGATTTCGTGAATCCCGCCGTCGAGCGCCTTACCTCTTCAACCTCCAAAACCCGAAATATTCAATCACTTGACCTTTTCCTGACGTCAATTTCCGCTTTTCGGATTTCACAAATTTAGGAGTTGCGATGTCGTGCAAATCTACTCCTCGAATCCTGAAATATCGAAATGGTACTTCACCTCATTGTTTCACAACTCAAGGGGAAGTCTCCTGTCCTTCCACATGTCACCTCCTCTTCGTTTCGGGTTCTCTCCCCTGTTGTGTCCCGATATCTCTCCCTCAAGACTTCCGAAATCCCGAACTTTGACCTTCCACTTCTCCGATCTACACTGATGAGAATCCTTTCGGACTTTGGGTACTTGATGTGTCAAGACCCAAACTTGCAAATCGGACTTCCGAAGTCTGAAACTCTGAAATGATCTGACGGTCCTGGAAATATTGATCAATGGTTGACGTTAATCTAGGCTATCTAAAAGGATGGCTCTGTCCTGACCATTATCCCTCTCACAGCTTCCGCAGATCCAACGATCCCTGTTGTTTTGGGATTCTCCTCAAAGAATTTCGACCATCCAAACTCTTCCTCAAAGAACTTTCGCTCTGAGTCACCTCAGTAATCCTCCTCACTGTGACTTGGCCTCTACACGATAACCAAAACCCCTCTTCTTCTCTTCACACCTTGAAGACGCTAATTCTCCTAATATTCCTTTCACTAACTCAAATCTCCTATGAGATTTATGCACGCACTCCTTGCAGCACTCTTCAAATACGTCTAAGTATTTGAATCCTTTGACTTTGTGCAACTCCTTGCGACAACAGTCTTCAACCTTCTCCTAGATTGGTGAGTTCTGAACTTCCAACCAACTTGTGCACACCCTGCACGGCTTATGTTCCTGACTCGCACTTCTATAGGAAATGAGAACAACAGTATCCCTCCTGAGCTTTCAGAGATGAACTCTGAACCCATCAACACACTCCTTGAGAATACTCCACTGCACTCCTTGCATGAATTCTTTCTTAGATAGAGAAACAATTGAAACTCATCCCCTGAATCTCTCTCAGAATTTAAATACTTAACATGAAATCATACATACATAGCATAAAAGAAAATGTACAACAGAAAGAGTAAAACAACCATGAGCATAACATTCAACATGTATACACAGAAAGAATTAGAACACCATGATTTTGAATGAAAGCTTCATATATTAATCTCAGAACTTCTGTACATGGGCTCTTCTACACAACTCTATGCTTCTTCTCCTCTATGCTCTCTTCTCTTCTCAATTGACAATGTTAATGTTACAATGATACAAGATGAGGGTATCTATATTCGATTTTCCCTCCTACGCTCTAAACTGTCTAATCTTCATTTAAATCTACCTACTCACATTAATTATGCATAAATCCCTTCACCTACTATAGATGAGAGGAACTACTCAAGATCTGTTTACAATCTCTAAGTGTGCTTCCTCTCAACTATTACATTAATGTTTCAAAACATTTCAAAAAATGTGCGCTGGTGCTTTCCAACTGTCTTTTGTCTTCACGCTTTCTTGTTGCTTACGATGCTTGCGATGCTCCTACATCATACTCCCTCACTTGAAAAATTTCATGAACTCCTGTTCATGAGATCTTGCACTGTTTGTTCGTGCTTATGAATTTTTGTTTCATTCTCCTAGCTAGCATATTCAATTGGATGTCCCTTCCATTTGACCAAGTATTTGAAATATTCTTTTCTCCTGGTCCTCTTGTTGACTCTCTTGTCAAGTATTCTCTCCTTCTGTGGATTTTCAGCTACAGGCATTTGTTTATACCACTGAACCTCTGTCTGTTCACTGTCTTCTCCTATCTCTCCAACTCTATAAGGGTACAAATATAAGATGTTGAATATTGGAGAAATTTCGACCCCATCGGGTAATTCAATCTCATATGCATTTGCCCCAAATTTCCTTATGATCCTGCATGGTCCAATTTTCTTCATATTTAGTTTGTTATATGTTCCCCTTGGGAACCATTCCTTCCTCAGATGTGCAAGAATCAAATCACAAACTTCAAATTGAATTTCTCTCCTATGTTGATATGATCTGTGCTTATACTCTTGGCTCGAGTTATGCAATTGCTCCTTCACTTAGCTGTGAAGTTCTTTCATTGCTTCTGCGAAATATTCTGCACTAGCACTTCTTGTTTCATTATGTTCTGAATCTTTCAATTCAAAAACTCCCTTGGGTTGGATTCCATAAACAACCTGAAATGGACTCTTCCCCATGCTTCTATTGATCGAATCATTATAAGTAAATTCCGCCTGTGGCAGAATGTGATCCCACTGACTGTGGTGTTTAGTCACTAGGCTCCTTAGTAAATCTCCCAAGCTTCTGTTCAAAAATTTTGTTTTCCCATCTGTATGAGGATGATAAGATGAGCTAAATGAAAAACTTGTCCCTAGATTTTTCCATAAAGTCCTCTAGAAATGTCCCACAAACTTGGTGTCTCGATCTGAAACTATACTCCTTGCTAAGCCGTGAAGTCTGACAACTTCTTTGAAAAATAGGTTTGCAATGTGAGTTGTGTCGTTGGTTTTATAACATGGTATAAAGTGTGCCATTTTCAAAAATCTGACCACTACCACAAAGATTGAATCAAACCCTCTTTGTGTTCTTGACAATCCCAACACAAAATCCATGCTTACTACATCCCACGGCCTCTCTGGTATGGGTAACGACTGATATAATCCCGTGTTTTGTTTCCTTCCCTTTGTGTGGTGAAAAATTCTACATCTGTCCACAAACCTTTTGACATCTACTCCCATCCCTCACCAAAAATACAAGCCATTCAACTTTGAGAACATTTTATCATGACCGAAATGTTCGACCAATCCTCCACTGTGTTTTTCCTTCAACAGATTCTCCCTCATGGAGCATTTTGGAACACATAATTGATTACCTCTAAATAATAATTGATCCTAGTTCATATATTCAGCCCATTGACTTCTATCCCTGAGAACTGGATTCTCAGATGCCTCATATGCCTCTTTGAAATCTGGATCATCTCTGTACATATCCTTGAGGTTATCAAAACCCAAAGTTCTGACTCTGAACTCCTGCACCAGTAAACATTTCCTGCTCAAAGCATCAACAACTTTGTTAGCAGTTCCTGAAATATGTTTAATTACAAAAGTAAAATTCTGCATGTATTCAACCCATTTTGCATGCTTCTGGTTCAATTTATCCTGCTGATTTACAAATTGTAAGGCATGATTATCACTATAGAAAACAAACTCTTTAGGGATCAAGTAGTGCCTCCACTTTTTCAGTGCCTGTATGACTACATAAAATTCTTTGTCATACGTGGAGTACTTAGCCTTCACCTCATTCAGTTTCTCACTGAAGTATGCGACTGGCCTGTCATCTTGACTCAAAACCACTCCAATTGCAAAACCACTAACGTCACACCTAACCTGAAATGTCTTACTGAAATTTGGCAACACCAGAATTGGTTGTTCAGTAATCTTCCTCTTTAACAAATTGAAGCTTTTCTCTGCTTCTTCTGTCCAGTGAAAAGATTTATGTCTTTTCTTCACTGTGTCCATCATTGGTGCACTAATTCCACTGAAATTCCTGATGAATTTTTTGTAGAAACTAGCCAATCCATGAAAACTTCGAACTTCAAAGATACTCTTTGGTGATGGCCAATTCTTAATCACCTCCACTTTATCTGGATCCATCTTCAACTTATCTGCAGAAATAACAAACCCCAAATAAATGAGCTCTGTCTTCATGGATGAGGATTTCTTCATATTTATCAGGAGCTTCTCTTGTTGTATCCTCTTCATCACTGTATCCAAATGTTTCATATGCTCTGCCTCTATTTTACTGAAAATCAGTATGTCATCAAGATGCACAATGAAAAATTTTCCGATGAAATCCTTCAGGACTTCATTCATCAATCTCATGAAAGTACTGGGCGCATTTGTTAAGCCAAATGACATAACGAGCCATTCATACAACCCTTCATTAGTCTTGAAGGTTGTCTTCCATTCATCACCTTCTCTCATATGAATTTGATGATAACCACTTTTCAAATCAATCTTCGAAAAAAAAAATTCCCCACTCAAACAATCCATCAAATCATCCATCCTTGGAAATGGAAATCTATACCTGATGGTAATCTTGTTACTTGCCCTTGAGTCTGTACACATCCTCCAGCCTCCATCTTTCTTTGGATTGAGCACTGTTGGAACAACACATGGACTGAATCTTTCTCTAACCAACCCTTTGTCCATTAAATCCTGGACCTGTCTTTTGACCTCTTCATTCTCCGGCGACGTCAATCTGTACGCTACTTTGTTTGGTAAACTAGCTCCAGGTATGAGATCAATGTGATGACTCACACTTCTGATTGGTGGAAATGAACGAGTTAGTTCGTCCACTACTATATCAGCAAATTCCTCCAGTAACTTCTGGATTTCCTCTGGTAAATCATCCACCCTCGTATTGGTTAAAACATTTCTAGGATTTCTAACCATGATGAATTGTGGATATTCCTTCTTTTTAACCTCCTTAAGAAGTTCCTTCCCACTCATGAGAAGTACAGTGTTGCTTACTTTAGGTTTCACCTCTTTGTCCTTAATCGACAACAACATGTGAGTTCTCGCATTCTTCTCTAGGGTGTATGTGTTCTTTCTCCCATCATGAACCACATTCCTATCATATTGCCATGTTCTACCCAACAATAGATGACAAACATCCGTGGGAATGACATCACACAATATCTTATCATTATATCCTCCTATTTTAAATTCAACTAAACATTGTTTAGTGACATTTACCTGATGTCCTTTTTGTAGCCATGAAACTCTGTATGGACTTGAATGTTCAATAGTCTCCAGCTCCAGATTTTCTACCATCTCCATAGAAACAAGATTTTCTATGCTACCACTGTCCACGATGACCTTGCATACCCTGTCTTTGGTCTTGCAAGCAGTCCGAAAAAGACTGTTCCTTTGCACTGGATTCTCTGCCTCCTTTTCTGGCATTAGGAGAACCTTCATCATCACCAGTGAACTTCCTCCTTCAGCATCCTCTTCCTGAAAATTTCACCTTTGTGCTTCGGCAATGTGAGTCTCACCACCTTCTTTCTTCTTATCTAGACATTCATAAGACTCGTGTCCATTCTTTCCACATGTGAAGCATTTTATTACTCCACCTCTGCCTCTTCCTCTTCCTCTAGCGCGAGGAAAAGTGTTGTTATCAACATACTGTCCTCTTTGTTCGGCATATTGCCCTCTCTGTGAGCTTCCACCTCTCTCAGTCTGAGGTTGAGGTTTCTTCCATTCCTCTTTAGGCTTCTGATTTCTATCTTGGACAACTGTTTTTCCTCTGAGCTGACTTCTGCCTCATTCTCTCTGACTTTGCTTTCAGCTCAACTTCTCTTCAGACTTTAGACCCATATGATAAGAATCTTCCACCATTTAGATGGTCATCATGCTCATCTCATCCTCAATGTCATATCTCAGACCATTCATATACTTGGAAACCTTTTCATCATCGCTTTCCGGATGACCTACCTTAATGTTTAGCTTGTAGAACTCTTCAGTGTACTCCTTCACTGACATCAACTTCTGTCTCAAATTTTGCATTCTCTGAAACAGAGTGATTTGATAATCCTTGGGTATGAATTTTTCTTTCATCTCCGCAATCATTCTATCCCAACTCTTGATTTTTTTCTTACCTTTGCAACGTCTGTCAACTTGTAGTTCATCCCACTACAATGTTGCATGTCCTTTAAGTCTTGTGACAACATGTTTGACCTTCTTGTCTTCCTCGAGATATTCATAGTCAAAATACGTGTCCACAGCTCTAATCTAGTCTTGAAGCTCTTCAACATCCAGGTTTCCCTCATATACTTGAATGCCCATTTTTTCCCTAGCACCCATCCTTACAACATCCCTGAGTATGCGTTCATTTGTTGCATCCTTGGTTGCAACTTCTTCTCCATCATGTTCAACTTCATTTTCACTTTCAGAATCACTGAGATCCCCAACACCAACTGTGTGCCTCTGTGTTAATTCCATGGCATCAAGCCTGGCACATAGTTCACGCATCTCTCTTCCCTCTGGTGGATCAGGTAAGTTCCTGCCCCTTCTTCTTGGCATTTCCCTTTCCTATGGTGGATCGGGTGTTTGTCTATTTCTTCTCCTCAGCGGCATGGCTATAAAACTCCTCCTTTCCCTACTACAGAAAGCAAAGAAAATTTTCCTAGGCTCTGATACCAAACTTGGTGCAGACCCCCTTCTCCAGACCCGTAGGTCGGGATACACATAGGATCTTTTCTTTTCGGCCCCTGAGAGCTCGGTTGGCTCTTCTATTTCGCTTTTGGGAAATCTACCCACAACAACACCTTGAGGGAATTCCTCCTTTATTTCGGGATATCGGATTTCGTGATTCCCGCGGTCGAGCTCCTTACCTCTTCGAACTCTAAAACCCGAAATATTCAATCACTTGACCTTTTCCTGACGTCAATTTCATCTTTTCGGCTTTCCTGAATTCGGGATTTGTGATGTCATGCAACTCTACTCCTCGACTCACGAAATCTCGAAATGGTACTTCACCTCATTGTTTCACAACTCCATAGGAAGTCTCCTGTCCTTCCACGTGTCTCCTCCTCTTCGTTTCGGGTCTTCTCCCCTGCTGTGTCCCGATATGTCTCCCTCGAGACTTCCAAAATCCTGAACTCTGACCTTCCACTTCTTTGATCTACACCTATGAGAATCCTTTCGGACTTGGGGTACTTTATGTGTCAAGACCCAAACTTGCAACTCGGACTTCTGAAGTCCAAAACTCCGAAATGATCTGACAGTCCCAGAAATTGTAATCAATGGTTGATGTTAATCTAGGCTATCCAGAAGGATGGCTCTGTCTTGACCGTTATCCCTCTCACAGCTTCTGTAGATATAACGATCCCCACTGTTTCGGGATTCTCCTCGAAGAATTTTGATCGTCCAAACTCTTCCTCAGAGAACTTCTTCTCTGAGTCACCTCAGTAATACTCCTCACTATGACTTGGCCTCTACACGATGACCAAAACCCCTCTTCTTCTCTTCACACCTTGAAGACGCTAATTGTCCTGAGCTTCCTTTCACTAACTCAAATCTCCTATGATATTTCTGCATGCACTCCTTGCGGCACTCTTCAAATACGTCTAAGCATTTGAATCCTTTGACTTTGTGCAACTCCTTGTGATAGTAGTCTTCAACCTTCTTCTGGATTGGTGAGTTCTAAACTTCCAACCAGCCTTCACACACCCTGCACGGCTTCTATGCCTGAATCGCACTTCTACGGGAAATGAGAACAACAATATCCCTTCTGAGCTTTTAGAGATGAGCTTTGAACCCATCAACGCACTCCTTGTGGACGCTCCACTGCACTCCTTGTAGGAATTCTTGCTCAGACAGAGAAACAATTGAAACTCATGCCCTGACTCTCTCTCAGACTTCAAATACTTAACATGAAATCATACATACATAGCATAAAATAAAATGTACAACAGAAAGAGTAAAACAACCATGAGCATAACATTCATCATGTATACACAAAAAGAATTAGAACACCATGAGTCTGAATCAAAGCTTCATATATTAATCTCAAAACTTTTGTACATGGGCTCTTCTACACAACTCTCTGCTTCTTCTCCTCTATGCTCTCTTCTCTTCTCAATTGACAATGTTAATGTTACAATGATACAAGATGAGGGTGTCTATATTCGGTTTTCCCTCCTACGCTCTAAATTGTCTAATCTGCATTTAAATCTACCTACTCACATTAATTATGCATAAATGCCTTCACCTACTACAGATGAGAGCAACTGCTCAATACATGTTTACAATCTCTAAGTGTTCTTCCTCTTAACTATTACATTAATGTTTCAAAACATTTCAAAAAATGTGCGTTGGTGCTTTCCAGCTGTCTTCCGTCTTCACGCTTGCTTGATGCTTACGATGCTTGTGATGCTCCTGTATCAGGAATGGGAAACTTATCTTTAATAGTGATCTTGTTGAGCTCTCTATAATCTAGACACATACACCATGAGCTATCTTTCCTGAGTACCATTACCACTGGTGCAGAGTAAGAACTTTAGCTAGGT
>ML780296.1:196176-225703 GCA_009831015.1 Picea engelmannii | reverse complement strand
CCAATGATTTGGGTTCCCAAAGGCGAACCTCATGTTGAATTTTATCCTTTAAAGTTCCTATGATACATCAATCAAGTGCTCATCTGGAATATCTGTTACCTTTATATTCAATCTTTGGAAGTTCTCAATGTGCTCAATAATTGAACCCTTTTGCTTGAGATTTATCAATTGGCTAAAGAAGGTATTGCTCCTTGTATCCTCATAGTGTGCTATCATTTCTTCTGTGAAAATTTTCCAAGTGACGAGTGATTTGTGAGAACAAATCCATCGATAGCATACAAATTGATTAGGTTCTAAATATAAAGAATCAATTCGTACCTTTTGTGTATGTGGAACATTATGTAGATCAAATAATTTCTCCATCTGAAGTATCCATGTGATTGGGTCCTTGCCATCAAACTTCCTCATATCGATCTTAGGAACGTGGTAAGTCTTCAACCCAAAGTTGGAGTTTATCCATTCTTGATTTTCCTTCCTTGTGTCCTCATCATGAATTTCATGGGATGCATTTTCACTTTCAGGTGTCTTCTCTGTTATGAAATTTTTCAATACTTCCATGATCTCCTCTTTTAAACCATCCATCTTTGCCTCCAACTTAGCTTCCATCTCTTGTAGTTCATCTTTTGTTACTATATTATTTTGTAAATCATTTATATCCCTACACATTTCTTCACCTTCATCAATAGTCCAAGTAGGATTTTTTGGAGGCTTGTTTGGTGTAGAAGTTCCCTTTTTGGGTGGCATGTTGGTCAAGTATCACTTTTGAACCTTGATTTTGAGGTGGTTCTCCTAGAAAATCTTTCTTCTATTTTATCTCCGAAGTTTCGGCCCTTTTGGGTATGAAACTTTATTTCATGTAGTTCTCTGATATTTCTTCTCTGCAATTCCATAGGTCTGATCAAAATTGGATGTTCCAAGTGGAATTTACGATAACTTCCCCACAACTGGTTGATTTTTATCCTTTCCAGGAGATCTCACTTGTATAGCATGCCCCGCACAAAATAATTGATATAAAATTCTGAAACTCATACCCGAAATACTACAGACTATCCAATATCCAATGAAACTAGTCCCACTTAATTTGGATACTCTAGGAAGAAGTTATGATTGTTTTACCTGGAACACCTTCTTGAGACTAGTCAATAGGACTAGTCCAATACCCTATATTCCACATGGTGTATATACAAATTTAAGATTACCCAAAAGATGAAATTTTTACCATAGATACCTTACTAATTTATGTGAATATCCTCCGGAGTTCAAGGTCTGAAACATTACAGAAAAAGTTCAAGATGATTCCAATAACTCAGTTCAAGATGATTCCAGTACCCTATCTTGAACATGATGTATCTATGGAAGTATAAGGTATCAAGAGATGAATTTTTAACCCAATGTACCTTGATACGTCTACTAAATATCCTCCAATCTGTTCCTTCTGAAACATTGTAGAAAAAAAGTTATAGCAAAAATTCCAAGGTGTTTCAGATGTAGCAGCGAAACCCCAAGACCTTGAGCTCTGATACCATATGTTAAGGACCAAATATCAATATAGCATAGAAAAACCTCAGAATAAGTACTCAACGCCTTGAAAAAGAGATAATTTCAGATAATAAGCCTCTTCGAGGGGGCAACCTCCTTTTACCCCACATAAATGTTCAAGTACAAGATGATTCCAAATGAAAATGTCTCCTTGGTATATATAGGAGACTAGGAAGTATAATTATAGCTAATGGAATAAAGCCGACATAAATAAAATAACATTACTAATGTAATATGCCCCAATTAAGGGGTAATGAGACAATATTAGGGCTTAACATTCACCTCATACATGTACCAATAATATGCACCAAATATGTGCCTCAAACATATACCAATGCCTCAATAAGATACCAATGCATGCCCATCACATAATCAAAGAGTAACCAAGATGTACCTCAAATCATGTGCCTCAAGCATGTCCCAACATCCATAAACCATGTACCAATTGATACCATAAAACCATATGCCAAGTATCCAAGATGTGTCTCTAACAATGTATCATGCCATCACAAAGGTATATCATGCACAATCACTACCATACACCGAGTGTGTACCTCTACCATGTATCAACAAAAAAAATACATGTGTCTACAATATTCCCAAATCATGATAGCATGCTTAAAAAATGTACCATGTCACCAAGATATATCGATCAAATCATCCATATAAACATACCTCAGGACCTGTAACTGACCTAGTGCTTCATATCATAGAAAAATAGACTAACCTGGGCATAAAAAATCCGGTACAGGCATCCTTTCTTAACTATGTATTTTCCTCATCATACCAAAACTAGTTTTCACATGAGTCCTAACATGATAGGCATTAGGAAATATGTGGGGGTGCCTCACGAGACGCTATTAGTATGACTTTAGGGGGTTAGAAAAAATATCGTTTCTTCAAATAAACCTCAACACACCTACAATCCTGAAACTCTCTCCTTCACTCCCTCATATTTCTCCATCCCAAACTAACTAATAGATCACTTACTCACATAGAAGATATTCAATAGAATGTGTGTGTGAATTTACTTATGAGTGACTTCTTGAGGTGTATATATAATTTTTCTAGGTAAACTATTTCATTAACTTTATGGATTCTTGAGATTTCTTGTTACAACCACTTTACCCTTTCATTAATGACTTGCAATCAATTAGAGGCTTCTTAACCCATCTTTGGGGCTTCCAACTTCATGACCTCCTAACTCCTCAACTGTGAGGAATTATGTGAAATTACACCTACCATTGGAAACAAAATGACGGGGACTATCCATATATGAGGTTCTTACTTGAATTTACACTATCCTTCATGTCCTTATTCCTTAAACAACTTCAGGATTCATGACCACACCTATGGGTTTCTTGTATAATTCTTCAAAATGTATTCTCGTGAGGGCCATGGTTAGAGCTACACCACAAGGGGGAAATTTTGGAGACTTCTCCAAATACACCCATCACATCTATTGACAAGAATAACAACCTTTTTTTGTTGACATCAATGACAACCAATTGTTCAAAAACATCAATTACAACCAACTGTCTAACATAAGGATAATACAATTTGGTGTTAACTAACAAATGTTTTGATTTGTTGGAATAATAATACTAAAATAATATGCCAAGAATTCAATAATAAACAATTTATATATTTTTTGCAAAACATAAAATCCTTTTTTTTTTCCATAGACTCCAGGGATAGAAATTTAATTGCATCAAATAATTTTAATAATGAATATAATTACAACATCTAGTTACAGAGAGTCAAATCAACACACAAAATGTATTCTACAACTTTCAAAGATTATGAGTTTTGATATCAGAGAAATTCTAATGATGCACAATTTAAAATCTTAGCTCATACAACTGTAGATATAAAAGGTGAGTTATGGGCACATCATATCTCCAAATAAATATCATTGCAATTGTAAATAATCAACATTGTAAACTAGATAATATTCTAGATTTCATATATTTGTGTTTTATGGACCAATAAGAGGTCAAACCACTTGGAAAACTAACGTTGATTAATACATATTTGCATACTATGTTTTCTACAATGTTGGGTTTTATCAAACCCCAAATGATTCCTACAACATCTTATTTTACACATAACCATTCTATAAAATGAATAATAAAAATTATACAAATAAATAATACAAGAGTTACTGTCACTAGTCGAAATTAGATTTCAAAATTTGAAATGTGATCCAAGTCCTTGTGTCAACTTGTTAATTGTGGAATGAACGATTAGTTTACCTATCTACCAAATACCTTATCTCAACCTTCATCATTTATATGAACTCTTTACATCCCAATAACTTTTCTTCTATCATGCACTTCTTTTAATCTTCCCTTAATCATGTTCATATTTTCCTCCATTTATTCGATTATGATTGGTCCAGTTAGGACTCTACCCTCTATCCTATTCTAAATAAAATGTGTTCTACAAGGTCTTCAATGAAAAAAATGGAATGTTGTCATTGTAATAAAACTTGTGTAACTATTAGTATATGGAAATTTGACAAGTGGTAAGCATTCTTCCCAACACTTATGTTGATCCATCACATACATTTGCAACATTTCTTCCAATATCTTACTTATTCTTTCAATCCATGTATTAGTCTTTGGATGATCTTTCGATGGTATGATGTATTGAAATTAAGTTGCATTCCTAATTCTTCTTGGAAACTCATCAAATATCTTCCCATCAATACTAATCCTATGTCTGGGATTATCTTATTCCAAATTCCATGTAACCTTAGTACTTTTCTTATGAACAATGTTGCAATGTTTGGTTCTCAATAAGTAGCCTTTATTGGGATAAAATGTGCACTCTTAGTCATAGTGTCTACTACTACAAATATATAACCCTATATATTCAAATTCATTAGTAATCCAACAATAGAATCCTTCAAAACCACTTCCCATTTAGATTCTTATATTGCATGTGGGTGTAACAATCTCATCGGATGCTAATGTTAAACCTTTAATTTCTCACACTCAAGACAACTAGCTAAAAAATTAACTATATCCTTTTTCATTCCTTTTTAAAAGAATAATTATTTTAGGCTTGCATTCATATTTTTTACTCCTAGATGAGCCATAAAAAATTCTCTATGAGCTTCTCTAAATATCAAATTATTACTTTCATCATTCAATTAGAACATATATCCTTCCATAAAATCATAGTAAGTTATCATTGTCTAATGAAGATCCTTCATAGTTTAGAATTTATGTTACTTCATACTCTAACTATGATTTGACTTATTTGTACCATTCATATTCTAATTACAAATTCAAAATTTTTTCTCTTAAATTTGTTTTTAATGGGAAAATTGAGAAAACATGTGGTCTATAACTTAAAGCATGTGCCACTATGTTCACCATTCCTTATGTTATCACATAAATATGTCAAAAGGTCGCAGGGACACCCATTCCTTTTCTTGCATGGGTATCATCCTTGAACACAAAACACAACTTTCATAGAAGTCCTTTTCGAGCTTAAAATACAAACAAGCAGACAAGCTTATCTTCCAACGATGGAGATCCATCAGGCAAACCAGATCGACTGTTTGCAAGTATTCGAGATCCAAAATATGCTTGAAGTTTAGTGCCAGGGCAGAGGCCCAAGATCAAAGGTTGAGAAAAGATTTAATCTGGGTCGTATATATTGAGGAGACAAGTGGCAGTCAATCCAAGGTTTCATGGAAATGACTAACGAGAGTTTTGAAATGAGCCAAGGGAAAAATCCCAGATGGCCGAAACTCGAAATAGATTTGGACCATTAAATTCAGAGGGACACGTGGCACCGGATCAATAGGTTTGTAGTCGTGCGAATCAAATTTTTGAGAATAGGGCACATCACAAGTTTTCATAGTGAGAAATCACGAAATGCTCAAGAGTGGGCCCAGTGTCACAGCCCAAAGTTATATGGAAGAGATTCCATAAAGGATATTGAGCACCCATCACATGAAGTTGATAGTTTGGGATTTTCAGCGAGAAGCCTCAGCCGTTGGATGGAAATCATATCCGACCATTCATTTGGGTTGGGAATTTTCATCGAATCAAGAATCGGGGGTGCTGTGATCAATTGATATGAGGATCCCCAAAATATGAACTTGCAAAGTTATTGTGGGGATAAGAGCCAGGTTGTGGCCTGAGGTCACATGCAAGAATGTGCAATGGAGAAGAAGTTGTCACCTGAAGCCTTGGAAGTGTGAATGAAGGTGCAATTTTCATGAGAGTTGCACCAAGGATGAAGACCCTCATGATAGTATCAAATGAGATCATCATGGCCTCAAGGTGTCATGATTGACCCAAAGAAAGTCATTGTTGCCTCCTAGAGTATTCATGGATGTTAGGCCCCATTCTGATCCCGATGAAGGTAGTTATTGAAACTGAGGGGCTGGTTGGTAAAACCTCGTCTCACCACTTAAATGGAAAGCCAGGTGGGACCGTGAGAAAGTTGGTTCTTCTGCAAGTTCCCACTGAAACACGATTGCGTCTGACAAAATCTTGCATCTAATAGAATACTACATGCACAATATGCCTGAGAACATGCATACGTAAAGCCTTGAATGCAAAGACTCGAGCACGCCTCTGCTGTTAATGGAGAATTGTTCTGAGTATATAGGAGTCATTTTGATATTTTGTAAAGAGGTTGAATGGTTGAGCTAGGATCCCTCCTATTGTAATATTTTTATGAAGAACACTGGTTCTCTTGTTATGTATTTATTTTTGAGACATCTTGGTTAATCTAAGTCATATTTCTTGTTCCATGTTATTTTCCTCTCATACTGAGAGAGTTCATGATTGACTGATTCACATGGATTGTTATGACTGTATTATGAAGAATGCTATATTATACTATTGTTATAATTTCATTCAGTTTCTTTGAGATTTGAATTTAAGAGGAACTTGTGTTTAAGTTTTTCCTCCTTAGGTTTTTGTAAGATCTGATGTCCACAACAAACCTCTACACTCTCCTCACCAAAGTCTTCCCTCTATTCACCCTTACTCCAACTTACTGACTGAAGTTGATTACAGACCTCAATTTCTTATGCATGCTAGTCCATATTTATGAGTTAGAACGTTATTATTATTGAGTCTTCTCCATTTGACCACCTAAAACGCATTTACATTTACTGTATAAACTGATGGGTACTAGGATTATTCTCATTACAGTCTAAGGGGGATTCCTAGTGCTAACATAAATGGTGCCATTGTCGGGGATGAATTTGAGTAGATTGAAGAGTTCCCTGGGAACAATGACAGAGAGCCAGCTCTTGATGGTAGACAAGAGTGGGATACAAAAATTGAGTGTAATCATCTACCTGGTGATTGCACAATCAAAGACTCCACTGGGGAATATCGTATTAACATAAAGATGAAGGGAATGACTAGGTATCGGCTTATGAGGTTTCTACATGAACTCTTGTTATTCTTTATCAACTCATTTTTGTTTTTCCCTTTACATATAAAAAGGATCATATTTTTCTTTGTTTATTCGGTTGATCACCAACCTTCCTTTATATATCCATCCTTGGAGGAAGAATACATACTTTTTGCCTATGTTGTAGATGTTGATCCTATATCCTCAACTCAGCCTATTCATAAGGATAAACTTCATACTGAGATCCCTCCAAGATTAAATCACCCATTCATCCATGAGGAGGTTGAAACTGATCTGCAACCTCCTCAAATCTCATATCATCCTACTGTTACTATTGTGCCTTGCCATCAATGTGATAAGCCTCATATTCATCCCACTAGTTTTCAAACTAGAATCAGAGACAGGATGTTTAAACCTTTAAAGCTTCCATATCATCTTCATCCTTATCCTCCTGATTTCTTTAAATATATTCCTCATTTTTTTGGGGAAGATCATGTTATAGCTGAGAGGCATGTGGAGGCCGTTGAGAAATTTCTTGGTCAATTTGAGATTTCTCATGATGATGTTTCCATGAGATTGTTCTCAAATTCATTGTTTGGAGATGTTGTTGTGTGGTTTAAATGTTTGGGAGATGACTCCATTGGTTCCTGGGTTGAATTATGCAATGAATTTTTGAAGTGGTGGGGTGAGAACAAGTCCCTTGATCAATATTGGAATGATTTTAATGCATTGAGGAGAGGGGAAGAGGAATCCTTGGCCTTCTTCAATAGGAGGTTTTACCATGTGTATCATAATATGCTTGTAGAGATCAGACCCACAGAGACTGTTGCCATGGTGTACTATGTCATGGCTCAACATTCAGAGCTTGTCCTTCACCCGAGAGAAAGGAAATCAACAATTTTATCTCAGTTATTCATGGATGTTGGGGAAGTGGAGGAGAACCTTCGAGCTTGTGGCAAGATTCAAAGTCAGTATCATCTCAACACTGAGCGTAAGGTAGTTTTTTCTTGCTGTCCATATGAAGGAAAAGATGTGGATGATTTTTTCTTCGAAGCATGTATCAATTAAAAACTTTATATTGATATAAATCATGTGTATGAATATCTAGGAGCTTCAATTACTACTGTTTCTAAAATACATATTTTTAATAGTTATTTTCCTGATCAAATTATTGATTTAAAGGTTGATCATAGATATGAAAGACAACCTCTTTTTGATGAATATCCTAGTGATGATGAGCAACAATCTTATATTGTATTTGATCACTATGAATACAATAAGAATGATGCAATGGTTGGCCTTGTCACGAAAGACAACAAATTTTACCAGGACCAACCCTTAGTTGAGGTACATGAAGAGGTCATTTATACACAGCCTGAAGTAAATCCACAATCATCAATGGATCAACAACCACCTACATCCATCCTTCTTCCACTTGTACCTACAGTTCACAGTAAGCATCTTTTGGACCCATAGATTCTTGTGGTTTTCCTTCAATCAAGTGTGCCTATAGGGGACATCAAGCAAGCTGTCAACAACTTTGAAAAAGTGAAGGTAATCGTTCATAAGTTAATCATGTGTTTCCGTCAGTTTCATGACCCTATCAATGAGTACATAAAGTTAAACTTTTCAAATGCTTTGGAGCATGCATGCTTGATCTTTTTATCAACATTTGAAGGTAATATGGGTGATCATAAGATTGAAATTAGCCAACTATCACACTTAACTTTTTTCTTCTGGATCATTTGCAGTGAAGCGAAGGATTCATTTATCAAACAGTTTGAATGGCTATTATGGAAGTTTTCTTTCACCTAGCCCATTGTAAAATTCAGTTAGTTTAGGTTTTGTACATAAATAAGCTCTTTCTAGAGCATGTGTGTTTGTTTTCCTTTTTATAAGTAGAATAGTGTAAATGTCGGCCTTCAGATAAAGTTTTTGAGCTTGACTCCATAACCCAATGCTTAAGGCGACTGGAACTGATTGTTCTTTGCAGCTCGCAGGAAGCATGCCATCCCCTGTGGAGCCAAATGTTATCACATAAATATTTCAAAAGGTCACTAGACGACCCAATCCTTTTCTTGTATACGTATCAACCTTGAACACAAAGCTCGGCTTTCATAGAAGTCATTTTCGAGCTTAAAATACAAGAAAGTAGACAAGATTATCTTCCAACAATGGAGATCTATCAGGAAAATCAGATCGGTGGTTCGCGGGTATTTGAGATCCGAAATTTTCTCGAAGTTTAGTGCCAGGGAAGAGGCCCGAGATCAAAGGTCAAGAAAATATTTAATCTGGGTCGTAGATCTTGAGGCGATAGGTGGCATTCGATCCAAGGTTTCATGGAAATGACTATCGAGAGTTTTGAAATGAGGCAAGGGAAAACTCCCCGATGGACAAAACCTGAAATAGATCTGGACCGTTAAATTTAGAGGGATGTGTGGCATCGGATTAGAAGGTTCTCGGTCTCATGAATCAGAGTTTTGAGAATGGGGCACAACGCAAGTTCGCATAGATCGAACTCGTGAAACGATCGAGAGTGGGCCCAGGGTCATAGCCCAAAGTCATATGGAAGCATGTCCATAAAGAAGATTGAGAACCCATCACATGAAGCTAATAGTTTGGGGTTTTCAGCGAGAATCCTCGACCGTCGGATGGAAATCGTATCCAACCGTTGATTTGGGTTGGGTGTTTTCATCAAATCAGGAATCAGGGGTGTTTTGATAAAGTGATATGAGGATCCCCGAAATATGAAGTCCCGAAGTTCATTTGGGGATAAGTGCCAGGTCATGGCCCGAGGTCACATGCAAGAATGTGTAGTGGAGAATAAGCTGGCACCTAAAGCCTTGGAAGCATGAAGGAAGGTGCAATTTTCGCGAGAGTTACACCAAGGCTGAATACCCTCACGATTGTAGAAAATGATATCATCATTGCCTTGAGGCATCAGAATTGACCTGAATAAAGTTGTTGTTGCCGCCTGGAGTATTCATGGATGTGAGGCCCCTTTATGATCCCAATGAAGGAAATTATTAAAACTGAGGGGTTGGTTGGTAAAACCTCATCTCACCACTTAAATGGAAAGCCATGTCAAACTGTTAGCAAGTCAATTCTTCCGCAGGTTCCTACTGAAACATGATTGCGTCTGACAGAAGCTTGCGTCTAACAGAAGCTCGCATCTGACAGAAGATTGCATGCACAGTATTCCAGAGAACATGTAGACGTAAAGCCTTGAATGCAAAGACTCAAGCACACATTTGCGGTTAGTGGTGAATTGTTCTGAGTATATAGGAGTCATTTTGATATTTTGTAAAGAGGTCGAATGGTTGAGATAGGCTCCCTTCTATTGTAATATTTTTATGAAGAACACTGATTCTCTAGTTATGTATTTGTTTTTGAGACATCTTGGTTAATCTAAGTCAAATTTCTTGTTCCATCCTATTTTCCTTTGATACTGAGAGAGTTCATGATTGAATGATTCACATGGATTGTTATGACTATATTATGATGAATGTTATATTATAGTGTTGTTATAATTTCTTTCAGTTTCTTTGAGATTTGAACTCAAGAGGATCTTGTGTTTAATTTTTTCCTGCTTAAACTGATGGAAGACCTGATGTCCACAACAGACCTCTACACTCTCCTCACCAAAGTCTTCTCTCTATTCACCCTTACTCCAAATTACTGATTGAAGTTGATTCCAGACCTCAATTGCTTCTGCATGCTAGTCCATATTTCTGAGTTAGAACATTATTATTATTGAGTCTTCTCCATTTGACCACCTAAAACTCATTTACATTTACTGTATAAAATGATGGGTATTGGGCTTATTCTCATTACAGTATGAGGGTGATTCCTAGTGCTAACACCTTCAATGTACGATATTTTGAAATCATATTCTCTTAGTAATTCTAACCATATTTTCTATATAGAATTCAAGTTTCTCTCCATAACTATGTGTTGAATTCTATAATGATATGTATTCAACTCAAATTTACTTCCAACTAGATAATACCTCCAAATTCTTAATGTGTTCACTATCACCACAGGTTCTAAATCATACATCACATAATTCTCCTCATAAGGTCAAAGTTTCCTTGAAGTGAAGGAAATTACTCTGCCTTATTTCATTAGAAATCCACCCAATCCTTCCTTTGACAAACTCTTTCATACCATAAAATATTGATCCATATTTGGTACTTTGAAAATAGGAGTCATCGTCAAGAAATCTTTCAGTTTTTGGAATGCTTCCTCACACTATTCTATACATATAAATTTGATATCTTTATTCTTTAGTTCTGTAATAGGATTTGTGATGTTTGAAAATCCATCAATAAATCTTAGATAATATCCTACCAAACCCATAAATCTATGTATTTCATGTATGTTAGTAGGAACTGGCCATTCCATAATTGATTCTATCTTTGTGAAGTCTACCACATCCTCTCTTGAAATGATATTTCCTAAGTAATGTATATTTGACTCACAAAACAATAATTTATAATTATTTCCACGTAAATTATTCTCTCCAAGACATTTTAATACTTGTTGTAAATGTTCTTTATGATCCTTTGTTGTATCTTAATATATCAAAATTTCATCCAAAAATACTTACATAAACTTATCAACATACTCTCAAAATACTCCATTCATTGAATTTATGGACTCTCCTAGTGCATTCATTAATCCAAATGGTAATAATATGAATTCACAATGTCCAAACCTCATCTTGAATGCAGTTTTAGGAATACATTATTCCTTTATTCTTATTTGATGATATCTGAATCTTAAATATATCTTAGAAAATACTATTGATCCTTTCATGAGATCAAATAAATCATCATTTATTGGTAATCGATATTGATTCTTTATTGTCTCTTTATTTATATGTCATTAGTCGATACAAAGTCTTCGTGATCTATCTCTATTTTTTACGAATATCATCGATGCTCCCCATGATGATACACTTATTCATATATACCCTAAATACATAATATCTTGTAATTTTTTCGGCAACTCTTGTAATTATAGTGTCATTATATGATAATGATACATTGTGATAGGTTTCATTCGATGTTTAATTTCAATAGTGAAATCCAATTCTCTTTTAGGTGGTAATCTAGGCAATTCCTTCTTTGGAAATACATCTGAAAATTTTGACAATATTAGACATTGTTCTATACTCACTAAATCCTTCTCCTCATTCATAGATATTATGGAATCTAATGTACATACTTATTCCATTGTCCTCTTTAGTTGTAATGATAAAATAAACCTTAATGAAACTCCTCTGTTATTCCGAAGAAAAATTCTTTTATGACTTGCATCACTTACAAAACAAAGGTTCTTATTATTGCACTCTAATATTGTGTTATAATCTAGGGAAAAGTAGGGAGTGTTACCAGTGGATATTACATATACATCATAGAGATACATGCATAAACATAGACATAAGTAGAGAAATACACATGTAATGAGATCTGAAAGAACAATCCTTTTACTATATGATAGACAATACAACATAATTACATATAACCTCTCATATGAAGCTATTTGAGCCTTCATGTGCTCATATATTTATACCTATTTCAGGGACTTGTAACTAGTTAACTTCCTAGGTCATTTGGTTAACAAATACTCCGGCCGACTTCTACTTCTAACTACATCGGTCGGCCGATAGGTTGTAAGTCTACCGTCATTTCTAGTCAACATGGTCAACTAGCCCCTACAACATCTCCACCCAATTCAATTCCTTACTCATCCCAAGCAAGTGGGGGTCATTCAAAATATTTTTTTCATATTTTGATTACAATATTACAATATGGAGAAGTATAATATGAAGAGAGAAAGAGAAACATGTAAGAAGAGGAGACAAAAATATTTATGTGAATGGATGACTTAAGGTACTATTGTCGACTATGCTGTTGTTCTTGACTCTTCATTGTTGGTTGAATGACTCTGTCTTGTGTGCCTCATGTTCATGTGTTTTACTGGTTTGAATATATCATTTTCCTATGAGTGGGATTCTTCCTGGATACCATTACGAACTTTTGATTTCCTGATACCCTATTTTGGAATCACCAATGGTTTGGTTTCCCAGTAACTTATTATCGCGTTGGAGTGTTTCTAAGAAGGTTTTTTCCAAATTTTATGTTTGCATCCAGTTTAAGAAATAATGAGTGTTTCTACCTTCACCAATGGGTTGTGGAAACCCCATAGGAGTCCTGCACTCCTTTATGTTAAGGGAAAATTCCTCTTGTCACATATTGACCAAGAATACTGACCTGCTTCTGAATTCTAGAAACCTGATCTAGGAGGGTAGTCAATTGCTAACTTTTTCCAGATCATGGTTTCTTCTCTATTAATTATCTTTCTGCAGATTGAATTTTCTCCTTAATTGGATTTTTTATATCGATTTTAGTTTCATGATATTGAAGCTAGTCTGAAATGGTAGAGAAATTTCCTTGCAGACGTCTCGATCTCCCCATATTGCGAAGTACATAAAATGACGTAGTTGTTGAATCAAATCATGTTTTTATGAGTGCAACTTCTTCGAGGTACATTAGCATATATGGATTACTATAATTGGGTGGTTCATAACTTTGCGTGTTTCCTTTTTCACATTGATATCCCTACATTTGTTGAACATATACTCGTGCAAAATCCATCCTACGATAATACATGTGATTTTTTATTTAAGTTTGAACGTGATAAGATAATCTATAAGCGGCTGCAGCATATTTTTCAATATTAAGTCGATCATTGTTAATTCTATTATTATTATCCACATTTTTCTGTCACGAATTGAGTGTGTTTATTTTGCTGACATCGACATCTCTTCAACTAGATTTTTCATGGGTTTGACCTACAAGGTATCATTTGTTGATACATGGTCAAAATTTGAGCCAACCGACATGAGTTATTGAAATTTTTTTATTATTGGTTTGACTTAGTCGATGTCGATGATGATTTGTTTGTTCATTCAATTTGCTAATTTTTACTAAGTCTAAATGGTGTTTTATTTTTTCATGCCAATTCGATTCATGTTCTCTTCGTTTGTGCTAATATGACATTTTCTCTCTTGATCTATGCTTGCTTCAACTATGCTCACTTTTACCGAGACTGATCCTTTCGCTTGATTATTTTCTTATGCATATTTTTCTTAAGTCGGTTGATGGTGTAGAAAATCAGGAATACATTTTACTACTTTGGCTCGAGCTTGACCAAGGGATGATTTCTCTCTCCATTTTATTTTATTGTTGCTTTTCCTTTACTGTTATGGTTATTCTTTAAATACATTAACTTTTCAATTTTCTATACCTGAATTTGTCTAACCACATTTTTGTTTATTAATTTTAAGCAAGGTTTATTTCTTATAAGTATGATTAGTCAGTTTAGTCAGTTTAGTCAGTTTCTCTTTTAGTCAGTTTCTCTTGGCAACTCCTTGCTATATTTTTCCAACAAGTTTCTTTTATTTTATACCCAATATCTATTTAAATGGAAACCATTAATTACTTTCTTAAATAGTTTCCCCAATAATGTTCTAAGTTGGACCACTCGATTCGGTCGAATATCTTTCACCACATAAGGCCCCAACCATGTTGTTTCCAAATTTCTTGGTTTTCATGTTATGCGACTGTCATACAATAAGATTGAATATGCCTCTTTTATATCCTTTTTCTTTAAGTGATGATCATTCCATGATTCTTTTTGTTTCTTCTGAACCTCTTGGTGATGGATCACTATTAACCTTTATTATTCAAAATTGTTTAGTTGGTATAGTCATTCGTTCATGTTTTTTCTCTCATCAATTTTTTCTATAGTTGCAACCCTATTAGAATTAGTACAAAATTGTAATGGGATAACATTTTCCTAGACATAGACTAGATTGAATAGAGTATTTCTAGTCGATCTTTTGAATGCTGATCTATACTCCCAAAGGAATGCATAAATACTATTATTCCAGTCATATTTATTTATTCCACAGATATTTGTAAGTCGCTTGTGTAATGTTTTATTAAAATATTCGACTACCCTATTTTCTTGTGGGTGATAAACTATCATTTTTATATGGTCAATTACAAATTTTTCCATATCAAATTTAATTGTTTCATTTAGAAAGTGAGTTCCTCAAGGTCGTTGATTAGTATTAAAGGACATCCAAAACTTGTAATTATGTTTTCGTAGATGAATTTAGCCGCTACCTCTTTGGTACAAGATTCGACTAGCTCAACTTCTTCCCACTTGGTCACATAATTGATCACAATAATGATGTACTTGAAACCATTTCTTCTTTCCCTCTGTGGAAATGGTCCCACGATTTCAATAGCCTAGATTTAGAAAGGTCGATTAGAGTTTATTGAACTTAGTTGATTTTTTTTTTTCCACAAAGGTCATCCGAGCCTCTGACAACTATCACATTTTTTTACTTGATCCCGAGACTCTTTATGAAAAGTCGACCACCACATGCCTTCTTGTATTACCTTCCTAAATCTTGTGTCAGGCTGAAAGTTTCCTCCATCTTATCATTCATGGGATTCATTTATGATATCCTCTCATTCATTTTCTAGCACACATGCTCTTAAAACATCATCCATTCCTATTTTGTATAAGTATCAGTTAATGATTGTGAATGGTGCGACTTTCATGGCTAGAAATTTATTTTTGTTTGTTGGGAGGTCCTTGAGGGCCTTTCCTTCTTGTAATAAATTGGAAATATATTCTAAATATTTAGGTGCAACTTCAACTCTGAATAACTGTGCATTTGGAAGGTCACCATCGATGCCTATCGAATCTTCTCATGTTTCTAATCGTGAAAGGTCATCAAGTAAGACATTATTTTTCCCTGGTCATATAATTACATCAAATTCAAATTCCCGAAAAGATAGTAACCACCGACAAATATTTCCTTGATGAATTGGTTGATTGACCAAGTATTTCAATGCTTGATGGTCTATCAAAAATGTAAAGGGATTTGCAAGTAAATAGTGACATAACGTTTGTAGAAATAAAATAATTGATAAAGCTTCCCTTTCCATAGTTGAATAGTTTATGTTTTCTTTATTCAGTTTTTGACTTGAATAAGCATTTGGGTGATCCATTGTGTCATCATATGGATGAGATAAAACCAACCCGACAACTACAATGGACACATCGACATGAACATGAAATTTTCTTGACTAGTCTGGAAATTTGAGGATGGGTGCTTCGACCAAATTCTTCTTTAAAAATTCAAAGGATTCTTGGCAGTCTTGGATCCATTTGAATTCAACATCTTTTCATAAAATCTCATCAATTGGGAAGGTGATTTATGAATAGTAGTGTATAAAATTCCTATAATAGCTAGTATGACCTAGTATAATTTTGATCTCTTTTTTATTCACTTGTGGATTTAGATCAGGGATAATCTTCTTCTTATCCATTTTGACATTTACCCCATATTTACATACCACATGTCCTATTAGATTCTAGTAGGTGTGACAAATATGCATTTTCTGATGTTTAGTGATAGTTGAATCGTTTTGCAACATTCTAGCATAAGTCGAAGCCATTGTGTGTGATTTTTTAATAGACTATAGATTGTCTATTCATCAAAGTATACAACCATGTTTTTTTATATATAATCTTGAAATTCTTTGACCACTATTCCTGAAAAAAATGTTGGCGTGTTCTTCAATCCGATTGGAATTACTCTGTAGATAAAAGATACAAATTACGACAAAAATGTTGTTTTTTCTTGATCTTCTTTTTCTATTGGGACCTTTTTATATCCTGAGAATACATCAGTAAATGAATAACATTTTTCAGCAATGACTTCATTTATTATTTCATCAGCAAAAGGGGTGGGGAATGGATCTCTCACAGTTTGTTTGTTGAGTCCCTTGAAATCGAAAAAAATTCTTAATTTATTTGGACCATGTTTCTTTGGTTTCACCACCATAGGAATTCGATCCAAATGGATTTCAGTGGCCTACCACCTATTCCAACTAGCTAATTTCAACATTTTTTCAGTTTGGTAGTTTTTTTCTAGTTTTCGGGTCCCAAACATCTGGGGACGTTTTGAGGCCCTAAACAATGTTTTTAGGGCTCACCACAATTAGAATATAGATGAAGTTAGAGTCTTACGACAACATGCGTAGTCCTTGGATACACCTTTCCAATTGGATATCGTGCGCCTAAAACGAAGATCATATGGAAAATTTACGACACTGGGAAGTTGATGTACTAACTTACCCCAACGGGGCCCACATGAATTTTAGCACTTCATCTCCTATGGTTAGGTTTTTGGATGTCTAGGGTTTTGGGATTCCTATTTATTGTAAAATGGTTTGGAGAACCTCATTGTAACCATATTCTTGTGAATGAGTGCAACTATCACATCTCTTCTTAGAGATAAGTTGCCACCATTCTAGCAAGCTTGTTTCAGTCTGCATTTTACATTTTCAACATATTTATTTATTGAATAGAAGCCCATTTTACTCTCTCTCTATTATTGTTCCTTATGTTTATGTGTTAACAATAATAATAATTTGTCTTCATTTCATTTTTCTCATAAAATATGGATCAGTGGTATCATAGTGGTCTGTTACTTGTCGTTCTTAATGCATGTCCCCGACGAGGTCAGGGTACAAAGAATTGGGTCTCAAGCTTGTTTGTCTTGAGGAAAAAATATCTCGCATGCCTAAGTGACCTCTCATGGCTATAGAAAATAAATATGATGGGACATGAGGTCCTTTCAAAATGTTGCTCGAGGAATCCCTCACACAACAGAGGAATGAGATGATGGATAGTTTTGCGCAAATCCTTCGGTGGATACCAACAAGTGATGCATCTTCCTCGAGTGGAGGCATCACCCCCTTCATTATTGAAATCAAATTTGATGTTACTATATTTGAAGGTCATATAGATGCATATGTTGTAGGGAAATGGTTGAATCTGCTAAAAGGGTATCTTTTTGTCCATAACTTTTTTAACAGAGAAAATATTACTTTTTTTCTCCTCAAAGAAATTCCCCATATCAAATATTGGTGGGAGTATTTTTGTGATAAAAATGAAACAAAGGAACCCTAATTATTTATATTAGAGGTCACCTGGGAGTCCTTTAGGGAAAGAGACCAAGCAGTGCCAGAGTTTAAAAATATCTTCTATATCTTGCGCACCAAGATGGGTATCAAAGATTTTGAGCGATATCTAGTGCTCAAGTATTGTGGAGGTTTGCATAGATACATCCAAGATGAAATGGATTTTCTGAACATCTCATTCTTGGGTGTGGCCTATCGATATGTCGTCAAAATACAACAGAAGATTAAACAAAAGATGCACCAATTTGGGCCTAGGAACCCCTCACATCAAAAGGAAGGAAATGGCATCCCCAACATGTATAACAAAGAACAGAGAAAATATAGACAACCTAAATACAAGTAGTCTAAGCCATAAGCAAAGAGGGACACTAAAAATATGAAGAAATATATCAGGAAGTAGTGCAGCTTCCATAAATCCCTTGGAATAAAACTGTTGATTGTCGCTCAAATAAGTCATTGGTGGCTGAGGTGAAAGCCACTTAATCAGATGTGGGTTGCGACTCTGAGTCAGAACCAAAAATGGGGAGACGAATAACTGACACGAAACCCAATTCCACCATTTCTAGCACCAAGATCCAGCCCGGTAAACTATATGAGACAGAGGAAGGAGAGCATCTCTTTCATTCACAAATATGGGTGAAGGGAACCCCTCTATACTTCCACGTTGATATAAGTATCCAAAAGAACCTCATCTTAGCATAGATCATCAAGTGACTATCTCTGAAGAAAACACCGTACCCGCAACCCTACACCATTTGATGGCTTCGCTAAGGAAGTGATCTTTGTGTCTCCTGTCATACGACATAAATCCTTTCAAAGATGAGGTATTTTGTGATGTTTCTCCTCTCGAAGTTTGTGATTTTATTTTGGGACAAACTTATTTATGGAAATGTCATGATGTATATGTGACTAGGCCTCGCAGTGTTATTATTACTTTGGATAGGAAATTGTACAGGAGACCCGAGGCAGTCCCACCTAGTGTTATTTCCTTGATTTATACAAACAATGTAGGAAGGTAATATATTAGACCGATAATTTTGTCTTCTTCATGATTCACTCTTAGAGTGAGCGAAAGATTGTAGCCACATCCAGGGCCTCTGTGGCTGAAATATCCAGATAGTAGAAGCAAGTGGATAAGGTCGTGGAAGAATATAAAGATATATTCTCCTCACCTACTAGGGTACCTCTACACTGTCACGTCAAACATCCCATCGATCTAACCCACGATGCACCGCTACCCAATGAGCCATTCTATCGTGACTCTCTGTTCGAGAATGTGGATATCAAGTGATAGATCCAAGAACTACTCCACAAGGGGCACATCCTTCTGAGTTCATCGCCTTGTGGGAGCCCAATCATGTTGGTACAAATGAAAGACTAGATCTGGTGACTCTGCATTGATTACCAGGCCTAAATAAAATCACGTTCAGGAACTGGTACCCGATTCCTTGGATCAACGATATCCTTGATCAAGTCAAGGGGGGGAAATACTTCAGTGAGATTGATCTGAATTTTGGCAACCACTAGGTCCCAATAAAATAAAATGATGTATGGAAGATCTCATTCAAGTTAAAAGAAGGTCTTTTTGAATGGTTGGTCATGCCCTTTGGTTTGAAAAATGCTCCAAAAAATTTCATGAGAATGATGGATGATATCCTGCGACCTTTCATGAATGATTTTGTAGTGGTGTATCTGGATGAAATCCTCATCTACAACAAGACTTGGGAGGAATACTTTCAACATATTCAACAGGTTCTACACACCCTGCAACAACACAAGCTATATGGAAACTTGGAAAAATGATCCTTCGTCATGGACATGGTCCATTAACTAGGATACATCATTGATAAACATGGTGTAAATGTAGATCCAACCAATATACAGGTCATTTGTGACTGGCCAGCCCCAACCACGCTCACTAAGCTTTGGATCTTCTTAGGCCTTGACAATTTATATCACAGGTTCGTGTTGGGATTTTCCCATATTGCATGGGCCCTCAGCCAAGTAACTAGGGGTGGTTGTAAGGAAACCTTTGTGTGGGGCCTATCCCAACAATAAGCATTCGATTGTTTGAAGCAACACTTTTGTTCAACCCTAGTAATTTCATTACCTAACCTGCAATAACCATTTAAGATTGAGACAAATGCTTCAGACTATGTTGTGGGTGCAATAATCACTCAACACGACCACCCCGCAGCCTATCATAGTGAGACACTATAATATGTTGTCTATAATTAACCTACTTACGAAAAAGAGATGTACTCCATTGTGAAATCATGTCATCATTGGAGGAATTACATTCTTGGGGAGGAGTGAGTCATCTACACTGATCATAAACCATTGCAGTTCATGTAGACATAAGGAAAATTCTAGAATTACCTCCATCAGAAGTTGTACACATACTTCCAGTAGTTCCATCTCAACATCAAGTATAAAATAATAAGTACCAACCGAGTCATTTATTTCCTCAGTCGACCTCCACTTGTGGCACTAACAAAAATGACAGAATATTGCATCCATGAGACCTCCAGATGGCCCCACCTATATAATACAAACCTTGTCTTCACCACCACCTACAAAGTTTTTGGTGCAAACTTAGTTGTCAATAATTTCCATCTTTAGGATGGGTTGTTGTGCCATCTGGGGCATCTCTTCATTCCATCAAGTGAGAGAGAGAATCTAATTTTGGAATCCCACTACAGTCGGGTGGAAAGACACTTCGGCATCGAAAATAAAGTGGCAATGTTGCAATGACATTTCTACTGGTCAAAACTTTGACAAGACATCAGCAAGTATATCATTTCTTACATGGCATGCGCCATTACAAAACTAAGCACTAAGAAATATGGCTTGTACACCCATCTTCCTACTCTTTGAAAGCCATGGGAATCCATATCAATGGACTACATGTCGGCCCTTCCGTCCACCAAAAGGGGAAATGACTGTGTTTTTATGGTTGTTGATTTATTTTCCAAGATGGTGATTATGACCCCCTTACAAGAAAAACATCACAGTGGAAGCCACTGCCAATCTCTTCTTTGAACGACTATGGGTACATATTGGAATCCCACAAAAAAATTTCATAGATAAAGAGATCTGGTTCCTCATCACATTTTGGTTGAGCCTCTGGTCGCTACTAGACACCAAGCTCACCAAATCCACATCCTTCCACCCCTAGACAGATGGCCAAAATTGAGGTCATCAATCAAATGATGTGCATATCCTTTCATGTAAAATTCCAAGCACCACCGCACATGGGATGAGAGTTTTCCCTATGTTCAACATATCTACAACCTATCCCTACATAGCTCAACCGACTACAACCCCTTTTAGGTGGGGCTGGGATTCCAACCATTAAGTCCCATGGATGTCACACTACCTCTTGAGGCCACCCCGACTGACTTGTCACCTACATGAACTAAAGCTAAAAAATCCACCTGGTTCATTGAGCAGATCCAACACATCCACCAATAGGTTCAAGATATTTTACAGAATTCCAACTCCAAGTACAAGAAACACCATGATCGACACCGAGTGCCACAAAAGTTTCAGGTGGGAGACAAAGTTTGGTTTCACTTGTAGAAAGAATTATTTACTGGGCCCCATCATAAGCTTCACCCACTCTGTTATGGACCTTACAATATCACCAAGGTTGTGGGAGATAATTATTTTGAGCTCAAAATTCCCCCTTTCCTTGGCCTACACCCAGTGTTCAACGTGGATATCCTTCAGCCATATTTCCCACCATTATTGGACACCTTAGAGATAGCAGAACAGTTGACACCAATAGAGCTCAACCCTAACTTCTTGCAATATGAATCCAATGATCATATTTTGGAAACACATTTCAAGGTCACTCACCAATAGAGGATCAATATATATCGAGTTGTCAAGGCAGGGAAGATCTAGCACCAAGGCAAGTGGCTCACCCAGGGCCAAATTCAACAAAAAATTCCTCATATAATGGGGAAACTCAACGCAATGGAGGCCATTTATTCCTAAGGGGGGAATATTGATCTATATGGATATCGGTGGCTTGCCACCTATTCTAACTGAATCATTTTAGCATTCTTACAGTTTGGCAGTTTTTTTCTAGTTTTCGGGTCCTAAACTTTTGGGGCCGTTTTGAGGCCCTAAAAAACATTTTTAGGGATCACCATAGTCAAAAAGTTTACAAATTCAGAGTTTTATGGAAACACGTGTAGTCCTTGGATAGACCTTTCCAATAGGCTATCATGCGCCTAAAATGGAGATTGTATGAAAAATCTACGTCCCGGAGAAGTTGATGTACTAAGTTACCCCAATGGGGTCCACATGACTTTTGTCACTTCATATGATAGGGTTAGTATTTTGGATGTCTAGGGTTTTCAAATTCATGTTTATTGTAAAAAGGATTGGAGAGCCTCATTGTAACCATCTTCTTTTGAATGAGCGTAGCCGTCACATCTCTTCTCAAAGATAAGCCGCCACCATTCTAGCAAGCTTGTTTCAGTCTGCATTTTATAGTTTCAACATATTTATTTATTGAATAGAAGACAATTTTATTGTATCTCTGTTATTGTTCCTTGTGTTTCTATGTTAATAATAATAATAATTTGGACTCATTTATCTCTTCTCATAAAACCCGGATCGGACTGTCCCATTCTACCTTGTCGATAGGATAAATAATGTATTCTTGTAGCATTGCTTCGATCTCCTTTTGAATGATCGGTTTATATTTATGTGCTAAATTTTATGGTCATTTTTTATTGGTTTTTCTCCTAGAATAAATTCAATATTCATTTTCACCCATTTCCTCTACAAGTCCTTTCAAATCCTTCTAGTCACATGCAAAAACATCTTGATACTCTTTTAATAGACTAACTATGTTAATTGTTTTCCCGTCGGACCAATAGTGACCTATTCATACCATTTTTGGTCGACCATCATTTGATATGTCGAATTCCTTCATTTTTATTTCCACGTCCATCCATCTTGTGGTTTTGCTTCATTGGGATGGCATTCTCCTTCTTCAATTTTTCTAAATATTTTTGGGAAGTCAGGTTGTTCCTGGTCTTCTTTGTGTTCCGTGGCTATACTTAATACTTAATTCACATGATTTTGCATTGCTGGATGGTCTTTCTTCCACTGAAATCTCTTTCTTGGCCATTTTATATTCTCCATGTTGATCCTTCGTGCAGTCAAGATTTCCTTACTTTTTACCAACACAAAATTGCAAGTCAAATTTGATCCTCCATCGACCAAAATCTTTGATTTTTCTTTATGTACAGTTGGTGAAGGAATTTATAGAATTTTTTTTATTTGTTGTGTTGCATCTTTCAAGTGTTCCTCTAGTGGATTAAATTCAAGGTCTTGTACACAATTTTCTTTGATTTCAACCCAGTTTGAAGTGTGGTTGCAGGCTTCTTCAATCTTATACCATTTTATTGGTATCTCATCTAATGTACTTGGAAACATATGGGGCCATACCCTTTCATCCTTATATCCTATTCTTCACCATTCTCTTTCACAACATTAAATATGTTCTGTTGGATCATAGCTGATTTTGAATGTGGTAATATCTACATGTTTGGATAATTTCTTGTCTATGAATATTTCAATGAAGTATTTCGACACATTCATCCATGTTTGTAATCAGGGGGAATGTGTTTCCCACCATCTTCCAACCTGTCCTGTGAAATTTTTCATAAGGATTTATGTCCTTCATTTCTCTCCTATGGATTTATCTACCACTTCAGCATGGGTCGAAAGGGTATGTCGTTGATTGTATCACAATGATTTTCTTATTTGATTGTTGGTCGGAATAAGAGTGAGATTTTGTCGAGTTATTTTTTCATATAATTTTGGTACATCCTGGATTGAGTAGCATGTCTTAAGATGTTTTTTGGGAATAATTTCAATAGACCAACAATATTTCACATGTGATTCATAATTTTCTATTTTCTAGTTGTATAAGGAAGAGTTAGAATTATATCCAACCGACATGGGGGATTCTCTCAAAATTTCTCCTTTTGCGGTCGGTTCTATATAATATTTTTGTTCATTGTTTATATGATATATACATATGTCTTCTTGATCTTCGTCCCATGACTCCATCTATGGTTTTCCTTCCTTTGGATCCAGGGGAATAATTATTTTTCTCCGACTTCCTTTCAATTTAATTCTATCTCTTTCTAGGGAGATATTTTCTTTCATTTGTCGACCCCATGGACTATCGACAAGAGTTGACTATGTTGGAATTCCTTCAACAAGTTTGATCTCCTCGGAGTTGACCGAAGTTGGTATTCCCATAATTTGAGCGTCGAAATTTATCAATATTCCAATTGGTTCTATTAATCTCTGATCAAGTAACTTAAGATAATTCATTGTGGGTGATAGGTTGGGTTGACACATTGATACCCATTTTTCTTGTGGTAAAATATTGACTTGCGATCCAAAATCAACAACCATATGATTGACCATCATTCCCTCAATCTCCAAGTCGACTCGTGGATCGTAATCTTTGATGTTATAAGAGAGGTGATTTGCATCCTTGGTTGGTTTCTGACCATTTTTGTATTCTCGTAGTATGTTGAGTAGGTCCAGCAACCTACCTATCGAATGTTTTTCATTGGAGATTTGCAAAAACTATTGGATGGTTTCTTCATTTCAACTTCTTGTATTTTGTTGATATTCTGTGGAATTCTTGAAGAATTTAAGAGCTTCTCTCATGATTTTCTATTCTTTATTTGTGTTTGGGAAGTTGTTAGCCTTATTTCTTTGGTAATTTAGTGGTGGAGTGTGAATATCTCATCCTACGTTTGACCTTGTAACAATATGTAAGTTTTTGGAGTTCCTCACCACTTCCTTGGATACTATGTGTAGTAGATTCATAGTTTTTGTTGGTATAATTTTTTCGAGTATTATTGGGAATTCTTCTAAAGAGTGATCTCCAATGTAGCATATGTTGAAAAATTTTAGATCAATTCTATCTTTTATAGGAAAATATGTGCTATCGTGATTGTTTTTCTAGCAGTTAAGACGATATGGTCATCCACGACCTCAACCACCAAATCCGCGTTAGACTCCTCGACCTCGACTATGACCACTGTCGTAATCATCTCTTCGACCATAGTTTTTTGCTTGGTTGGTGGTTTCTATGCGGTAGACTGCTTGTATATTATTCTTATTTCTAGTGTTTAGATGGAATTCTGATGTTCAATGATTGAAAGATTCACAGTTGTGGAACCACTTTGTGTTTTTTAGATTATGTGGAAAATATTGTATACTATGATCAGTTAGGAATTCACATATATTACAATATTTATGGGCTTGTACTTGGTGTATGTATTCTATTTGTGTGTGCTCATTTAGGATAAAATTATCCTTTATGTGTCTTTCCCCAGGGAATGTGGTGCACCATATTTCATTACATTGTACAGATATATTTTTTATTGTTTGTTGCAAATGTTCTATTTTTTCCTCAAGTCTCTCTATCATCAAGGAATTCGATGGGATATCATCATCTGAATCGATTTGTTGTGCCTTCTATAAAATGTCTTCACAGTTGGTTATCTTGTATAAGTGTAGCGGAGATCATATTCTTGGCAGTAGCCCAACTACATACCACTAGACTAGCAAGTTATGATCAATCATCATCGGGATTTGACATAGGATATCTTTGAATCTCTTGTCATATTCGCTTACTGACTCACCTATTATTTGTTTTATTTCTTTTAAATTTTGGGATGCTAGTTGTGTGATGTCCTAACTTTTAAAGAATGTTAAAAATCTATTATTTATTTCTTCCTTTGAACAAATTTTCTTTTATGTGTAGTTCATGAACCATGTTAATGCACGATGGCGCAATGTAGCTCCGAATTGAGGCATTTTATTATCCTCATCTGTAATATCAGCTGCATCCCAAAACATTTCACATACAAAGCAGTGGAATTTTTGGTCCTCCTCTCCTTCGTAAATGGGGATGTGGTTGAATCCAATTTTTATTTTCTTTGTAGGAACACTCAATTTTCTTGGTGTTTGAGCTACTACTACTTTTGACTGAGCTATCAAATCTTTTGGTCAGTTTGTTTCTGTGTCCTACAATGGATGATACTCAATAAATAGTTGTTTCTTATTGAGTACACAAAACGTGTCCTCAGTTTGAGAACTTCGATATTTATATTCGACTAACCATCATTCCAAAGGTGGCATCGCTTCCAAACTATATTTAACTTCTTCTCTCAAGATTAGATGTGGTAGGGGGGTCGACTCAGTGAGGTTTTGGATTTGGATAATCATATTTTCTACTTCATTTTTCTTTGGCTCGACAATCAATGTATCCTATAGGCTTCCCAATTTTTTCATTCTGTACCATAATCCTGCAGATTTGCCATCGATCTGTAGTCATTGTTGGATAAATTATCTTATCTGTGGACTAGTGTCTAGAGCAGGAGCTATATGTAAATATGGTCCAGACTCTTTGTAATCCATACTTTCTGGTTTGTCTACTGGTTGATGGATGTTCAATAGTTCATTGCTACATTTTTCAGGTGTCGCCACGGTTGTTATTATTTCCAAATCTGGTTGATTGTTTTCTGACTCAGACTACTCATATGCTCTGTCAGGATGACCCTTCCTAGACATATTTCTATTTGACTTTTTTTTTCCACTAGTTATGAATTTCTTTTCTTTTCTTTTATCTTTTATCCCATTCTATTTTTTGCATATCTGTGGATTGATTATGGGATTCCTTCCCTCTTGACAACATTTAGGATTGGGAAGCACTACCTCTTGTTTTATGGCATCTCATAATATCAAGTGACCCCCCATTGCTGACTGAAATTACTCTAAGTTGAGAGTATTGGCCATACTTATTTCTTAAAGAAGTAATCCCATGATTCTCTTGTATCTTTGCACTTTGCGTAAAAAAATGCTTCCCACTTTTCATATCTTTCTTGGAAGTTTCTATTTGGTAACGATGTGCCTAATATTGGTCGATATTTGACGATATCACCGACTCCCTTGTCGAGGAGGAATTTATGAAGAAGTGTTGGAACCGTTCAAAAAAATCCATCATGTAATTCAATGTAGAATTTTTCTTTCATTTTGTCGAGGGATGTGTGATATTCAATGGATTTTTTTGAAAAATAATCTTCAATAATTCTTTTTAGTTAGTCCTTCAGGTTTGTTCTTCCTCCATTCATCAATTTTAGTCCTAATTTCTCATCGGGTGTCAAATTTGTTAATTTTTCAAAATCCCACCCAGTTTCGGCCTCGTTGATTTTTCAGTCAAATTTAATTGCCAAACTCAGTTTCAACACTGTTTCAGCATATGTTACAGCCTAGTGTTTTAGCATATACTCAGTGGTGTTTCAGCTTAAGACTCAGCACTATGTTTCATCATATGCTACAGCTTGGTGTTTCAACATCTGCTCACAGCGGTGTTTCAGCTTAAGACTCAGCACTATGTTTTAGCATATGCTATAGCCTGGTGTTTCAGCATTTGCTCACAACGGTGTTTCATCTTAAGACTCAGCACTATGTTTTAGCATATGCTACAGCCTGGTGTTTCAGCATCTGCTCATAGCAGTGTTTCAGCTTAAGACTCAGCACTATGTTTCAGCATATGCTACACCCTGGTGTTTCAGCATCTGCTCACAGCGGTGTTTCAGCTTCTAAAAATTTAACAGAAAATAAATTTCAGAACTGAAAATAAATTTCAGAACTGAAACATGAGGATTATGAACATCGTTTTCAATGTATAAATAAAATATCAGCAATATGCAAAACTCAGAAAATATTAGACACAAATATTTTCGGTCTAACTTCGACCCTGGAAAAACCCACAAGGGGAAAACCAGTGAGAGAGGGATTTGTATTATCTATGAGCTTCTGAGAAATTCTTTTACAACATTTTCATCTTCAGATATTTACAAAAACTTATCTGGACATTCCTGGATCTTTTCTCCTCAATTTATGAACCAGAAATTCGTACAACTGTACGACAATTAATGTTGTACGGACTGTCACAAAATTCGTGCCAAAACTCTGCTAATATTGTATGGACTGTACGGAAATACACTCAGAAATATATTACAACAGTTACCTCAATTTCTATGCCAACAAATGTTGTATGGCAGCCTTGGAATGCATGCCAATACTCTCAGAAATTGCAGTTGTTGTCCTCCTCAATTTCTGTGCACATTACATGCTGTATGACCTCCACAAATCCGTACGGTACGGCCTGTTCTTCCTTACTGTCTGAAATCCATACTTCTCTTTTCTTTGGGATGCGTTCTCTCCTTTAGCAAATGCTGTCTCTTTTCTCAACTCAACCTCTCTCTTGCTCTCTCTTGTTTTCTCAACAAGAATGCTGCAATTTTCTTGTTCTTGGCATCTCACCAAGAATCTCTTGGCATCTCACCAAGAATCTCTTGCTCTCTCAACAAGACTGTTGCTGCATCTTCTTATCTTGCTCTTGGCATCTCACCAAAATCCTCTTGGCCTCTCACCAAGATTTCTCCAAATTCTTACACAAGAATGGGTGGGCCCACTTGCCTTAATCAACCTCATGAGGGAAGGTGAGGAGTTTTCTAATCTAACGGCTAAGATTAGATTAGATGGGTGACTGAGATTTGGTGTCTCTTCACTCACCCTCACTTTAATCATAAATTTATCTTTTAATTTGCATCTCAAAAATTAATTTGACTAAGACCCACATTCGACAATTTCTCCCCCTTAGGCGCCTAGGGAAGAGAAACACTTGCCTTGGTACTTCATTTTAATTAAAAATTAAACACTCCCTCGTACCGAGGAAAGTGTTACTCACCACTCCAAGCTTGTCCCTGAAAAATACAAACTTGCCCATGCTCAATGCCTTGGTGAGTATGTCTGCAACCTGCTCCTCAATAGATATGTACTGTAGCTCCACAACTCCTCTCTGAACATAATCACAGATGAAGTGATACCAAATCTCGATATACTTAGACCGGTCATGAAAAACTGGATTCTCCGAGAGTTTAATGAAACTCTGATTATCACAGTAAATCACGGTAGGCCTCAACTGCACACTGAACAATCCAATCAGCATCTTGCGAAGCCAAAGGGCCTCACAACTAGCCTGACTAGCTTCCATATACTCAGCCTCTGCCGAACTCAAAGCCACTGACTTCTGCTTCCGACTGAACCAAGACACAACTGCTGATCCCAATCCAAAGCAACACCCTGAAGTGCTTTTCCTGTCACTGACACATCCTGCCCAATCTGAGTCTGTATAGCCAACCATATGAACTCCATCTCCTCTATGATAGTCCAGACCATAATCTACCGTACCATAAAGATACCTGAGCACATGTTTTGCTGCCACCCAATGCACTCTCCTTGGCTCCACCATGAACCGACTGAGAGTGTTGACAGCAAAACAAATATCTGGCCTGGTATTGACCAAATACATCAATGACCCGATCAACTGACGATACAAAGTGGAATCCACCAACTGTGACTCAAAAGCATGAAGCTTCTTCTAGTTGGTAATCATGGGA
>ML780296.1:174774-186976 GCA_009831015.1 Picea engelmannii | reverse complement strand
TTGGAGTATTGGATTAATAATTACAGAGTTACTCTAATGATCCAATTGTGTTCTTTCACTTGTATCAAATTCAAATGATCCTACAATTCAACCTAGAGTTTGACTTGTATTTCGACCTTCAATGGGAGACTTTAGCTGCGCGGAATGATGCATAAAACATAAATCATAAAGATTCACATACGATGCATGTAAATGAATGGAAGTAACAACAACTAATATAACATTTAACTGATCCATGGATGATTTTAGGTGCTAAATTTCTCTCATGGGCTAATTTTCCATGGTTTTTCCAAAAATGAGATTCTCTATTTTAAAAATTATTCACCCAAATTCTATAGGATAAAATTATTTAACCTTTAAAATCGCCAAAATTTTATAAAAACTATATAAATCCTTAGAAATTTGAATATTTTTACAAAAATATCAACAAACATTTATAGTTGGCATATGAAGGATTAGTAAGATTCGCCAAGGCTTCTAAATTTTAAAATAAATTTCCATCCTTAAAATCATCCTTGGATTGATCATATATTATTTATGAAATTCAAAGAAAACATGGTGAAAAATAATGATAATTATATTAGACTACGCTAAGGAACATAATTGTAGTGTTGGCTGAGTTGAGGGGGCCTCCCAATTGACTTCACACTGAAAGAGAATTGTAGCATTAAGAACTGATCATACCCACACAAACATGTCTTAGAACATTAGATTGGTCACTCTTTGTATTAATGGAATTAAAATTTCAACAATACAATAATCAAAATATATAACCATGATGTGATAGTACATCCCCTTTCTCTGTTCCATGACCATATATTTATATAAAAGAAGGATGGAATGGATCATAATTGATCCCTCAATTTCTAAATCATGTATGTCATAAATCGAAAAATATAATAATTCTTCAGAAAATTTGGATTGATTACTATCCAAGATAATATGTAATATATTTACAAGACATTTCTTTAACATAAAATAACTGGAACTTAGGATGACTTAATTTATTTGTTCAGTTGGATGCTCCATTTTCCATGTGGTTTGAAAAATGGTCGCAAATGAAATATAGGAAAAATACCTTTGAAACTATGCCTATCTCTCCCTTATCATCCATTTTCCAAGGAATCTTCTTGGGGGTCATCTCACATTCTACAAGAAACCCATGTCGCGGAATATATTGATTCATCCTCATTGATCCAAAAATTTACATGTAAATCTCATTGCATGGATGGCTCGTTCTGAATTTGACTGGAAACATTAATCATAAGATGGAGGTGGCCATGCTATATCTAGGCATGAACTAGATAACACAAAACCATGTCAACGAGACTAGGAACAAAACCATTGTTCCAGAATTTCACTCAATGTTGCGTAGATATGCCAACTTTGGAAGTTGATACATAAATTGTTTGCTTGGTTACTGGAATTTTCTGTACACATCATCATTATCAAACTAAGCACAACTCTTCTTAATTTATTAAAAATAAAGAAAATGAATGATAATAAACCATTTGAGCATATGGAGGTGTATTATGGTTTTTTCGTGAAGATGTATGGTAGGAATGGAGATACCTGAGTGAAGGATGAGGTGAAAAGAATGAATTAAATGATTGAAAAGGGTGAAGTGAAAAGAATGAATTAAATGATTGAAAAGGTCACAAATTAGTGACCCAACATCTTCCCCACACCGAGATATTTGCATGTCCTCATGCAAATGAAGTAAGGAATATGATATGTCCATGAATACTCTTATGGTGCTTCATAAATGACTGCACTATGTATGGTATTTACGATGATCAAACATAAGCATAGAAGGGTCAATGACTAATGTATACAAAATCTCATGTTTAAAAAACAAAGTTCTCTTATTTTGTAGCCATTCTTTAAAGGCACCTAAGAACTCTTCTAGTTGCAACTTATGTCTATAGGTTTGTATTGAATGGTATATTGAACAAAATGCATCATATAGTGTGTTTTTCTTCTTTTATGTTCATATTTCTCATGAAACTATTTATGAAAGGTAGTGATGATGGAAAACTTTATCTTGGCCTCTTTTAAATTTTTGCATTGGACATTGTCACAATGAACACATTTGTAATGTAATTTATTTGAACATGATTAATGATACAATCGAAATATTACCATACTAGACTATGTTGGATCATGATGGAAAATGTAAGAAACTAATTTTTCATTGGTATGGTACATGGTGTAGTATGTGGTAAAGGAAATAGGCAGTATGAAAGAAAATGGAAAAATAGGATATAATGGTTTCTCATAAAACAATTCCTAAATTTTTCGCAAATTAAAAATCTCATAACTTGATTGTACCTTAAGTTTACCTTTGTAGCACCTTATATTGGTACTAATGCATATGTAGGCTGAAGTACAAATCATAAGAGAAAATGTAATCTAAAAATGATATGTATTGTGGAACCAAAAGAACATTGAAATAGTAAGAAGGGTAAAGGATGGTGTAGACTAGATATGTTGATCTGAAACTATGTTGAAGAATTCTAACCTTGATATATTTGTAGTTCTTTGAACATAGAATCACAGATTTGCACGCCTTGGAACTTTTGTTGCTCTGCCTTGCACAAAGTTGACATTTTTCCATAGACCATAAATTTTATCTTTGGAGGAAATTCTTTATTAATTACCATAGGTTGTTGGAGAAGGTTGTACACGGCCGATGATAAATTGGAACTAATCTAATGATATATTGATATTTTTTATGACTTCTACTTGTGATCAGTTTATTGAAATTCTTTGAAACTTTACATTTGAAAGAGAATACAAAATGTTTCATAGTTCCTATAATTTTCCTGTAATTCTTCTTGAAATTACTCTAATGTTGAAGGATTATAGGAAATTATAGGAAATTACATGAAATTCTGCTAATTGATGAACTACAAGAAATTATAGGAAATTACAGGAATTGGACTTATTGACTTATTGATGAATTATACCCACCCGAAATCGGGTTTTCGTTTAGAGTTCATGCTTACTTTCACCAATAACTTGGTTTTCGCACCTAAGCTTATTTTTCTCCTTACTTTTTTATTTATTTGTTTTTCTACACTATCCTATTCTACTTGAAAAATAGAATCTCTTTTAAGTGTAGGAGTATTTCCAATGCATCCATTCAAGTAACAAGATCTTGGTTAAACTCGCATCCACATCTGAAAAGTGTACCTTGATGAATACAAGGATATGAGAGGCCAACTACTTTTGTAGAGATGGTTCCAACAATTGTTGAAATATGGAATGCTTATGTATACTAATGACTGATTGAAACCAAACTTGAATATAATCCTTGTTTCCTTGATTTACTTTAGTTTTCATGTCATGAAGTTATTCAACGAATTGATCTTCACATCTCTGAGCACACAAGGGATCCGATGATAATCATCAGAGAAACTCTTCAATTTATATCTCTAGTATCCACTCCTCATCAAATATTATCCATGACTTATTGATCATTTCATATTGTTGATAAGGATTATAAGAAAATTCTAAGTCCTCCTCTTTTGGGGTTTTCTCATGGATCATTTGTTCTTTTACTACTTCGTGAGGTGCAGATTCACCCCTAGTAATGACTTTGAACTTTAGACAAGGATTTGATAAAATCATTTTAGTAACAGATCCTCCCCTTCTCAACAAATTTCTCAGTATTCCTAAGTTCTTCTGGCTTTTCTAGAGGTCCTACTCATGAATGGATTAGTGTATGGGGGGTTTTACTAAAAAAAAGAGTTATATACCTTTAAAGGAATGAATTAAATCATAAATAAACACACCACATAAAACAAACTTAAAGAAAAATATAATCTTGTACTTGAATGTATTCATGCCACTAAGAACCTACTGTCACCAAGTTATATGTTCACATGAGTTATCTTTTTTTTCCATGAATAAAAAAATTACATAAAAGGAAACACACTTATAGTGCCAACATGACGAGGTTTTAGAGAAACTCACTAAAATGAATGCAAAGGTTAATACCTCTCATCTTACTTTTTCTCCTCCTCCAATTCCTAAATGTTGGCGAAAAAAAAAAACCAAAATGCATAAAATGAAAGAACTAAACTACCAATGCTCTAATTCCTTAAGCATCTCCCCAACAACATCATAAAAAATATCAAGAAAATTATATGTATAATTTATGTTACATTTTATTATCAATCCAGGAGCTTAATATTGTGATATGAAAGAAAAATATATGCAAGATTAAATCATATATGATCCTACCCTAACAAAGGAATTTTGACAAATAATTCAAATCCCAAAATAAAATCAAAATCAAGTAAACTAAACCAGAGAATCATAGAATTTCACTGGATTGTAGGATTACCTAAAAGCTATTGGGTGTTGAATAAAATTCTTTCATTAATTAAATGTTCATGTATTTAACCATGTGTACAAAATGAGGTCCCAATCTTCAATTAAAACCATTCCCTATAGGTTACTATGTTCAACTCCAAATGAAAATATACAAGAAATTGAGGTAATAAAGTGAACCAATCTGTCACATAAAATTAGTAGTCCACAGAGGTGTCTTGGAATATTCAAGTGTTCCTACAATTAAATATAGAGTGTCACTTGTATTTCAACCTTCAATGGGAGACTTTGTCTATGAAGAATGATGCATAAAACTTACAACATAAAGATTCTTCTTGACTACTTTTATTGGATACGGTCTTAATGATTTTGTTTATCGCTTATGAGATTATGAAAATCACAAAATAATTAGAAGTAGAGATGCCATATTCAGTGAGAAGGTCATGTACACAGATCAATTGGAGGTAAAGAAACAGGAAAAATAAAAACCAGAATACACAATGCCTAATGAGATCACTGAAAAAGAAATTCAAAAGGTACCAGAAAATCAAAATGTACAACAACATGAGCATCATCTACCTCAAAATCCTACAAGTGTTGTTAGAATATCTACCAGGTTAAGTAGACCCCCTGAACAATACTCTCCTTCATTGTATTATTTATTGTTGTCTGATTCTGGTGAACCTGAAAGTTATGAAGAGGAAATGCATGTAGACGCTAAAAGGAAGTGGGAGCAAGGCATGAAAGAGGAAATGGATTCCTTGGTAAATAACCAGACTTGGGACTTGGTGCAGTTTCCTGTGGGAAAATGAGCATTGCAGAATAAATGGGTTTATAGGTTGAAGGAATAAGATGGAGGGAAAAATTGGTACAAGGCTAGACTTGTTGTAAAGGGGTTTGCACAAAATAAAGGGATATATTTTGATGAAATATTTTCTCTTGTTGTTAAAATGACTTCAATTATGACTAACTGTTAAAATGACTTCATGGGGATTTGGAGGAAAATATTTATATGCAACAACCACAGGGGTATGAGGTCAAAGGAAAGGAAAATTCAGTATGAAAGTTGAAGAAGATCTTGTATGGACTAAAGAAAGCTCCAAGGAAGTGGTATTTGAAGTTTGACAAGTTTATGACAGAACAATGTTATAATAGATGCCATTCTAATCACCTTGTTTATTTTAAAAGGATAGAAAATGGAAGCTATATTATCTTGATATTGTATGTAGATGACATGCTTGTTGCAGGGTCTAATATGCAGGATATAAATGTTCTCAAGAAGAAATTAGCTAATTCATTTGCAATGAAAGATTTGGATGTTGCAAAGAAAATCCTTGGTATGAGAATAACAAGAGATAGGAAAAATCACAAATTGACATTATCTCAGGGTGAGTACATAGATAAGGTGTTAGAGAGGTTTAGAATGTAGAATGAAAAATCAGTTAGTACACCTTTGGCCAACCATTTCAAATTAACCAAAGAAATGTGTCCCAAGACACAGGAGGATATAGAATGCATGCCCAAGGTCCCTTATTCATCAGTAGTTGGCATATTTATGTATGTGATGGTTTGAAAAAGACCAGATATTGCACATGCAATGGGAGTTGTGAGAAGGTATATGAACAATCCAGGTAAAGAACACCGGGACGTAGTAAAATGGATTCTCAATTATTTGAGAGGTACTTCTACTCATGCATTATGTTTTGGAGGTTGAGCCAATGTTCTATAGGGATATGTTGATTCATATATGGAAGGTGATAAAGGTGCTCAAGGTATGTTTTTACTGTAGGTTGAACAATAGTAAGTTGGATTTCAAAACTACAAAAGGTTGTTTCACTTTCAACAATAGAAATAAAGTGTGTTGTTGCTATAGAGTCTAGTAAAGAAATGATTTGGCTACATAGGTTTATGGAGGAATTGGGAAATAAGTAGGACAATAGCAGGTTTTACTGTGATAGTGAGAGTTCCATTCATCTTGAAAACAATTTAGTCTTCCATTTGAAGACTAATCATATACAATTAACGTACCATTTCATACAACTCATCTTAGAAGATGGACATTTGAAGTTGGAAAATATACAAACTAGCCAGAATTATGCAGACATGTTAACAAATGGAGTAAACAGGGAGAAACTAAGTTCCTTCTCAGTTTCACTTGGCCTTCAAGCATGAAGGTGAATATCATAAATTTTTGAGGTCCAATATGGATCATAGTCCAGTAGGTACAACAACAGTGGAGTTGTTGTGATGAGTCTCCAAGTGGGATATTGTTGGTTGTGGAGCCAAATTATCTTCATCATTCGAAGGTATTTGTTTTCAGTCATTTTTATACCCCATGAAGACTCTACACCCCTCCATGTGGGGGGGATTGACCCCCTTGAGGGGTGTGGATGATAGAATTCCTCGATGGGGGTTCGAGGGCGAAGCCCCTAAAGGAAAATTTTCCTTGTAAATATATATTGTAATTTCATAGTCAATATTGACCATTCATCATTAAGTCACATATATGACATTACAAATTATGTTAGGTTTTTTTTTATCCTAGAAGGAAACCATGTTTTATGAGGGAATTGTATTGAGGTTGTGTATCATTGTGAATATTGTATTCTGATAGAGGATATTGTGAGAGAAATAAGAGGAATTTACAATGGGTGTGTTGTAGGTTGTATCCCTTCATTTTGTTGGATAATAAAAAGGAAGGACATGACAATTTATTTGGTGGATGTAGCCCACACTGTGTGAACCATGTATGTAGAGACCCATCTTAATTAAATACAAAATTTTAATTCAATTAACATATAATTTCCTTATGTAAATTATTCATTCACTTCTAAAGAATAAATATTCTGCATAAGTTAAAATCTATCTATAGCATGGAAATAACTCAACAAATCACAAATAAATACATGTTTCTGATGCTAATTTCGGTCGATATGGCTGTCCCTTCCCTGTTGCCTTGCTGGCTTCCTTGTTGCTGTCTTGCCTACCTAATGCACTGACCAACACTGCCCAAACCGACTATCCACCCAACTAGCTAGGAACATCCCGTCTGGCTCCCTAGCTCCAGGAAAATGAAAGGAATCCTGGCCCCCGTGCCCAAAACCCCGAGCAACCCGGTGCCCCCTGCAATGATACTCACAGTCTGAAAAAATATCCCACAGAACCAAAAAAATAACATGCCCAGAAACCTCTCGTCCCCCTCCAAAATGCTTCCTCCTCCCCCCAAAAAAATGAATACTCCAAAAGAATGAATCCCTTCCCCTATAAGGCTCTCCCCTTCATATCCCCTTTCACCGACTCTTCCTTTCATTAAATTCATTATCCCTACATTCATTACCTTATCCTCTTATTTAATGTCTTGTCCCATTTATTTAATGTTTCTTATCCTTTTATTTAATGTTTGTTATCCCATTCATATACGTAAGTTTTAATAAATTAAATTATTAACCCTATTAATTCTTTACTCACATAATTAAAGAGTTGATTAATAATTAATTAACCATTGACAATTATGAACACATAATTAATGATAATTAATTAGTTAATATTATATAAGAAATAATTATTGTTTAGATAACATCTTAGGACAATCATATTATCAATTTAATTATAAATAATAATCCTTTACATTTATTTAAGCAGGGTCATTACATACACCCACCCTTCAGGAAACTTCATCCCGAAGTTAAGGTATCTCTTGGTACAAAGGAAAAGAAACATGGTTCACACATTCATAACAACTAACTGACACTATCAGTAAGTAAGTCAATAAAACTCATACATCTAGTGTATATGTACAATAAATGTATGTGTAGCTAGTACATATAGTCTCATGCATGTACTAATAATCAAAACTACCATCCTTTAGTAATTTATGTAGGCATCCAATCCAGTCAGCAAGACTAGTCTTTTATAAAAGACAACAAACCAATCAGTTGTTTGAGAAATTCTTTAATTTCTATTATCTGGTTCAACAATTGTATTTAGACAACTGTGGTTTAGTTACATAATTATGAATATTCATATATACACATTTCTCTCTTTTTTTTTTTCTTTTTTCTTTTGAAGGAAAAACATTAAATTCCACCATCAGACAAATCTCCATACTCTCTCAACTATTTATACTCATCCTTCCTCCCTAACCTACTTCCATCTCCATTCCTATCCTTCCTCTGCTGGACTATCTTGGAGCGTCAACTATATTGACCTAACTCCAAATAGAACCCGTAAGCGGAAGTGTCACTATCTCGACCAAGCTTCCCCAGCAGGCATCTGACAGTCATCATCACACGTCTAGGGGAGAGTGAACTAACACTGTCCTCCCATGAATTCAGGTTTTGGAGGATACACGGTGGGAAATGCCTCCACCCCTCCTAATCATAACTAGGGTCCACACCCTACAATGGAGGATACACGGTGGGAAATGCCTCCACCCCTCCTAACAAGACTAGGGTCCACACCCTACAATGGAATACACAGTGGCACCGTGTTGCTGGGGGTTTTTTCATCGTTTATTCGGTTTTGGGCAGTGTCATCACCTAAAATCATGCACTGGTCCACATATCATAGCAATGCATCCAAACCAATATAAATTCCACATACAATATTCATACCATAATGTTTCTTGGTTAGTGGTCCTGATATCCACTTTAATCATCATTATCCCTTGGCTATTTCATAGAACATAACCTGTAGATTAGTCTGTAACACAAACTCATACATTTCTATGCATTATCATCATGTAATTGCATACTATCATCATTTCAATTTGGTATCCCTGTACCGATAAATTATCATCAAAGTTTTCGTGTTATAAATATATCTTATAATATCCCATAATTCAATTTCGACACCCATTCATAAGATTGTCATTTACCAAAATAGATTGCATCATATCCAACATCATTATAATAGCATTTATCCTTCATAAAATTCACATTCTTACAATATGTCGCCTCATATACATCATCATGAATATCATTTAATCTTTCGTACAATTTACATTCTCATAGTAGATCGCATTACATACATCATCATCAATAACATTTAAACATTCATAAAAGTTCATACATTTTAAAGTTTAAGTGTATCATTTAATAGTTTCACTATGACTAGAAAATAAAGTATATAGGTCTCAAGTAATCCTGGCTGTCTAAGTCAAAAGGTGGTGTCACATACACCCTATCTTCGAGAAATATATTCTTGAGGTGGTCAAAAGTGAGGGATAGTCTCGTTGTAGTGTCTTGGTATCTTCCCAAGTAGCAGCTCCTAGTCTATACTTGTCCCACTGGACCTTAACTTGGTCTACCAGATGATTCCTGAGCTGTCAGACTCTACGGTCCAATATGCGTAATGGTTCCCATGTACGATACTTGCAATTCCTTCCAATTTAGTTTATGTGATTCATTAGCAACATAATGACGTAAAACAGATATACGAAATACATTATGAGTTTTATGCAAGTGGGGTGGTAGTACGAGATGATAGGAAACGGGTCAAATTTTCTCTTGGATTCTGAACGATCCTATAAATCGAAGTGACAACTTGTCCCCTTCCCGAACCATATGGTATTCTCATTAGGCTTGATACAAATGAAAACCTGGTCTCCCACTCCATAACTTTGATCGGTTCGGTGTGCATCCACATAAATTTTCTTCCTATCCCGTGCTTCCTTTAGTCTCTGCCTGATATGAATCACCTGTTCTTCCATCTCCTGAATCAGTTCTGGCCCAGTTGTTACTCGGTCTTCTAGTCTATTCTAACTCAATGGGATTCTGCATGGCCTCCCATACAAGCTTCGTAGGGTGTCATTCTGATGGAACTATGAAAAATGTTATTGTAGGCAAACTCTACCAAAGGTAAGTACTTCTCCCACCAGGTTTGATTATCCATGGCATACATCCCAAGCATGTTTTCCATGACTTGATTTACTCTCTCTGTTTGCCCATCTGTTTCAGGATGATAAGCTGTGCTTAATTTCAATTGAGTCCCCAACGCTGACTGTAAGCTTGTCCAAAACCTAGAAGTGAATCTAGAGTCCCTATCTGAAATGATCTTCTTAGGTATCCCGTGCAAACGGATTACCTCACTTACAAACACACGTGCCACCTCAGTGACATCGTAAGTGTCTCTAACTGGAATAAAATGAGCACTCTTAAATAACAACTGTCTCCTTGGAGTTGTGCCAACATTTATTCCCTCAGATTGACCTTTAAGGGTACCAAGGAGAAGATACGTGGTCTCCTACTCAAGCCATCTGTGACCATATTTTCCTTTCCCTTGATGTACGGAATACCCAAAATCGTACTCACTCAAAACTTACTCCATCGCCTTTGCCTGGCATTCATATCTCTTTGAGTGAAGAGATGTTTTAAACTTTGATGGTCTGTTTTAAGTTCAAAGTTTTTCCCCACAAGATAGTGCCTCCAAAGTTTCAGAGCTAGCATTACAGCTTCCAACTCTAAATCATGAGTCGCGTATGACTCTTCGTGTTTCTTCAATTTCCTTGACGCATAGGCTATCACTCCTCCATCCTGCATTAGCACTCCCCCCCCCCCAAACTTTGCTTCGAGGCATCCGTGCAGACTGTAAAGTCCTTTCTCCATATCCGACACTCGTAGAATTGGTGCACTAGTTAGTAACCTCTCAAGCTCAATGAATGCACTATCACACTTCTTCTGTCCATTCATACCTGACCCCCTTGCATTGCAAGGTGGTGGCGGGTTTCTCTATTTTTTATAATCCTTCTCCAAATATCCGGTAATAACCTGCTAGCCCCATGAAGATCCTCACTTCATGGGCATTTTTTTTTCGACTGGCCATTCCATAATGGCCTTTACCTTTTCTGGGTCCACAAAGATTCCTTCACTGGAAATGATATGACCCAAATAGTGGATCTCTTTCTAGAAGAAGGAACACTTCGACAACTTCCCATACAATTTGTTCTCTCTAAGGCAGGACAACACTATTCGCAAGTGTTCCTCGGGTTCTCTTTCATTCTTGGAATAGATGAGGATGTCATCTAAAATGATTTGTACAAAATGGTCTAAGTACTTCCGAAATACGTCGTTCATGAGGTTCATGAATACTGCTGGCACATTGGTCAATCCGAAAGGTACTACAACGAACTCGTAATGTCACCTTCCTTAATCCTTAACTGATAATACCCTGATCGTGAATCAATCCTTGAGAATATGGCTGCTCCTTTCATCTGATCGAAAAGGTCATCTATTCACGGCATTGGGCACGTATTTTCATTGTAGCATGGTTCAAGTCCCATAGTCTATACACAGTCGTAAGGATTCATCCTTCTTCTTTACAAAAATTACCGGCGCGCCCCATCATTCCTCAATTCTAGAAACATGTACAACTATTCATATAAGAGCGGGGTATTACTTTCTTGCCACCCCTTGTCTCTCCCGAACTAATCTCACTGACATTCAATAATTGTTATACCAGTCCTCTTAGTCACTCATCACTACAACTAGACAAATAATTTTTCAGTGCCTCTCTGTGCTCTTGTGATAATGTTCTTGTTGCAAGACATGCAAAACATCTATGCTCTCCTTTCTTCTTTGGTTGGGACACTATTCTTGGCACATAACTTATTCTCTCATTTCTAGATAAGTAATAAGAAAATCAACATGTTCTCTGAGGATGTTGTATCTATACAAACAAATAAGTATTGCTCTTTGTAGTTTTTTTTTTTTTTTCTGCTACAATAACTTCCCACTGACATGCACTAAGCCTTGGTTGGAGTTCTCTAGTCCCAAGGCCATCATCTATTCATCATAACTATCACTATGTACATTACTCCCTTATGTGCATTCACCACTTCCGCACCTCACTCTCTTATACATTGCAA
>ML780296.1:157824-174724 GCA_009831015.1 Picea engelmannii | reverse complement strand
GTGTGTGCATGTGATCTTCATAACTCACTCATAAACATGAGCACAAAGTAATGCCAAGAAATACACTCAATAAAAAGCTCATATGTGTTGGTGGTGGTGATACAATTCAATATTTAGGGCTCTCTTCATTCATGTGACATGACTCACTATGCATCTATGTTGGGAACACATCGATTCACCAACATAATGACACATACTGCAAATCAGGCACATATCTACACTAATGACACTTACATTTGTGTTAATTACCTTATGCTTCATACGTATTTATAATAATAATATTCATAATAATCTCATTTAAGGTCAGAGCCTAGCCAAACACCAAATTGATGTATGAGGCCCCCTTGTTTCTAGGGAAAGGACTACCCTCCATGCATCAATTTGACTACCAAGTCTATAGAGGTGTACATACCCTAGCGCCTTCTAGATTCAAACCTATGTTCATGACCCTCATACCACACCATCACTCTTATCAAATGTACATCGCTATATTACGCATAACAATGACTATTTTGGGGTTAAAAAGGTTGTTAAGAAAGACAAAGATCATAGGTGTAGGTTAAGAGGAAAATCTTAATTAATATGCAATCAACTATACTGCCTCCACCTTTATGGGGTTGGTAATACAAAGCATCAAATATTGGAAATATAGAATGACGATATAAAAAAAACCATGAGTGGGACACACCAAGCACTAAGAATCGCCCCATTAAATGATATCACCCTAAGAAGAGTTACAAGAAATATTCAATACATATCAACGTGCAATTCCCTGTCTATATGCAGTGAACTGGGAAATGTAGGACAGTGGTGAACTGCAATGGATACACATCACAAAGGAATGCTCAGCTGATATTTATGAATATAAATCTTGAATGAACTTGAGGTAAGTGAAGAAACCCCTCGCTCCATGTGACCACTATTGAGACAAGCAACTCTTTCCAAACCACAAAACCCACCAAATTTCCTAGTCTCATGTTGGAACGTTCCTATCCAAGTGTATTATGTGATAGATGGCAAGGCTGCTCTAGACTGTCATGACTCTCCATAAGAACAGTTAAATCCTCATCTATGATCTTGATGCATGGGGTACCAACAGTTCAAACCATCTCATTATTCATATGCCTATAGAGATACCTCCCCTTGAAATTTGTCTATCTAGGAGCTAGCCCTAGTGTAATATTAATTTAATAGCTTAAATTTTAATTTAATGCTAAATATAATTTAATATTAATTTCAAATCAAACATTTAATTTCAAGCCACATGTTTGGCTTATTGGTTGAAGTATTTGGTTTGGTTTCAATAGGTCACGAGTTCCATTCCCATGGGTGCCACTTTGTGGAGGTTAATTTTTTTTTTTTTTTTTAAATGATATATATAAAAATGATTTTTTTATTTTATTTAATATTTAATATAAATCAAACATTTTTTTTTTTATATTTAACCTAAGTTACACATAAAATAAGGAAACAAAAAAAACAAATTTAAAATAATAAATGAAATAAAAAAAAAACTAGAGTCGGGCAGTGGGTCCTCGCATGAGGCCCACATGCCCCCTCCTTCCCGCTTACTCTCCATACCTAACCCTAAAACCCTACACCTTCCAGCTCTCTTTATTAACCCTAACTCCAAGCGCCCAACCCTTCCTTTGCCTATCATTCGACCGCTTCCCTTCTCTGCACTCTGGTAAGGGTTTTCCCTGCTCTAGCTGCTCTGCCCATGGCCTTCTCCCATGGCTTATCGGGCGTTTGATGGCTCGTGGTTTGGGGAATAGCACTGTAATGTCAGCTACTTTTGTTTTTTTTTGTTTATTAATATATATTGATTGATTTTTGGATGTTTCCTTCATTTCTGCTAGAACGAACTATGGCCTTGAATTATTCTTACCCAGAAGGAGTCGAAGGAGGGATTTTCTTCAGATCGCCTCTTGCTCCCCCTTCTCGTAGAGTTTACGATCAACGATAAATATTTCTTCTTCAATTTGAAGACGAAAAGCCTTTACACGAGACTGAACCCTAACAAGTGCTTGCATGCAGCGCAGCGTCATGTTCGCCTGCTTTCTGATGTTGTGTCCTCTTACCAGTGCCTGCAGTCTCACGAGACCTTTCAAAGCCCTTAATGCCCTCCGAGCCAAGTAACCTTGGAAAACCAACTGTATAGCTATGGCATCCCGCTCTTCCCTGGATTTGCGTCCGTATCCTGTAAGACAAACGACCTCAGTGGTAGCCTGAGCTGCCACAACAGCTACTTCGGCGGCAGCTACAGTTTCCACAGCCACGGCAATGGCATTCTTTTCTTCCTCATCTTCGAATGATTATTGAATCCTTCCTTTATATTTACCCTGGTATTTTTCTACGGACGACCTCTTTTGTTTGTCCTTTGAATGCTTTCTCTTCTCTTCCTTTTCATTCACTGGCTCGCCTTTTATCTTTGAACGAGAATATTTTATTTTATTTTGCGCTGTCATTTTCGACATTTTCATTTTCTTTGGGAGAAGATCTGAACACTCTTTTCAGAGCTGTAAGTCAGTTGAGCCATACTGAAGCCTTCATAGCTCACATCTGTAACATGTTTGGATCTAGCTTCAATATGTAAGGAAATAGGGCTTCCTCCTGGTGTGTTGAACATTGTTACTGGGCTTGGCCCAGAAGATGGTGCACCATTGCCAGCGCGCCCTGATGTGGATAAGGTTGCATTTACCGGAAGCACGGCGACTGGTAGAGCCATCATGACTGCTGCAGCACAAGCGATAAAGCCAGTATCATTGGAGCTTGGTGGGAAAAGTCCAATACTTGTTTTCGAGGATGTAGACATTGAAAAAGCGGCTGAGTGGGCAATGTTCGGGTGTTTCTGGACAAATGGTCAGATTTGTAGTGCTACGTCACGCCTTTTGGTCCAGGAAAGTATTGCGCTAATTTTTTTTTTTTTAAATGAGGATTTTTTCTTCGGAATTGCTTCTTGGCTTGGAGAGCTTGGAGCTCAATAAGCAGGTGATCAATGTTACTACCGGTCCCATTACGGTGCGGTGAGGAATGGTGTAGCGAACTCAACTATAAAAACTACTCAACTAAATGCCCTTTTATTTTCTATTTTGAACTGGAATAGAGGAGAACTACTGCCAATCTAGGCTTACCCCGCCACACACAGGTAGGCAACATTCCTCACATGCTGCATAGAGCACAATCATAGGACAATACAACCCAGGGACCCAAATGGTGGAAGATGCAGTAGAGGAGACCAAAATTAGTGAAGCAGAAAGTAGCGTAGACGAGATCCAGTTTGTTGAAGCAGGTTACATATGCAATGTGCACGGTCTTCGTGGAGAGGTCCATGTGAAACCCCCACAGATTTTCCAGAAGAACGTTTTCTGAAGCTAGGTGTAAGATGGTTGAGACTGAGAAGCTCTAGCGCTCTGACAATAAAGGAGTTTGAGCTTGTAAAAGGAAGATTTCATGCTGGCCAACATCAGTGGTTGGTTAGTTTTAAAGGGTTCAATTCTGTCGATGAGGTAATTTAAGTGTTAAATAATTCAACGATTAGATGGCTTTTACATTTGAGTATTCAAAAGTTTTTGTATTTGGATATGATGTCTTTGATTGGTTTCTAACTTTCATTATGTAGTCAGCTAGCCTGGATCAAGTTTGGCCAAGTTTTACTTATTGGCTATCAACTATGTATAAAAACGAAAACCCCATATTGAATTTGGGAAATAATGCCAGCTATCATATCCCCCCCTATTTTTCCTACATTTGAATTTTGTAGGCTATCGTTGTTCATTTTCAGCATGTAATAAGAAAAACAAAGTAGTTAAATGGGTCGTAGTAACAAAGTCAGAACTTGCTCACTGGACCTTATCTTTTGGATAGAATTTGGCATTCCATTCCTAGTCTTCCTTTCAATTTCAATATAGATTCATTTGTTTTCAATTTTTATTAAGGTCCAACTATCCAAACATACAATTTTGACAATTTTTTAAATCGCATCTTGAAGATCTATTTGCAAATTAAAACAAACAAATTCCAATATATTCCATGTAACTTAAGAGTAATCCATCTTTCGATTTTGCAGAATAAATATGTAACTTTTGTGTGGAACATCTGAAAGAAAATCTAAAATGATCTTGGGTTTGGTTAGTTTCTTAGGACTTTGAAGAAAATTTTGTAATAATCACCAGAAGACTAATCTCATAATACCATTTTGCTTTGTTCTTTTGCCATAAAGACTAGGCTATTCAAAGTCTCCTTCATTTGTTCCATATCTACTTTTTTTTTTATAAACGACTGTACTTAACTCACCTACGTAGCTTGTTTTACTTCAGTAAATTCGTATTGCATTTATTTATTTTATTTTTATTTTTATTAAAGTTTCTATGTTTTGTGTGTAGGTTAAGCGTGGCTGGAGTTTTGGCCTTTAAGGCCCAAATATTGATTTTTTTCACCCTAATACATTTATTTAGGGATTTACTATAACTAAACCCCTTATTTAGGCCCTTGGTTCCAGATTTGAACCAGGGCTCTGATACCAAATGTAGAGACCCATCTTAATTAAATACAAAATTTTAATTCAATTAACATATAATTGCCTTACGTAAATTATTCATTCACTGCTAAATTATTCATTCACTTCTAAAGCATAAATATTCTGCATAAGTTAAAATTTGTCTACAGCATGGAAATAACTCAACAAATCACAAATAAATACCTGTCTCTGATGCTAATTCCGGTCGATATGGTTGTCCCTTCCCTGCTGCCTTGCTGTTGTCTTGCCTACCTGATGCACTGACCAACACTGCCCAAACTGAATATCCACCCAGCCAGCTAGGAGCAGCCTGTCTGGCTCTCTAGCTCTAGGAAACCGAAAGGAATCTTGGCCCCCGTGCCCAAAACCCCCAGCAACCCGGTGCCCCCTGCAATGATACTCACAGTCTAAAACAATCTCCCACAGAACCAGAAAAAAAACATGCCCAAAAACCTCTCATCCCCCTCCAAAATGCTTCCTCCTCCCCCAAAAAAAAATGAATCCTCCAAAAGAATGAATCCCTTCCCCTGTAAGGCTCTCCCCCTCATATCCCCTTTCACCGACTCTTCCTTTCATTAAATTCCTTATCCCTAAATTCATTACCTTATCCTCTTATTTAATGTCTTGTCCCATTTATTTAATGTTTCTTATCCTTTTAGTTAGTGTTTGTTATCCCATTCATATACATAAGTTTTAATAAATTAAATTATTAACCCTATTAATTCTTTACTCGCATAATTAAAGAGTTGATTAATAATTAATTAACCATTGACAATTATGAACAAATAATTAATGATAATTAATTAGTTAATATTATATAAGAAATAATTATTGTTTAGCTAACATCTTAGGACAATCAGATTATCAATTTAATTATAAATAATAATCCTTTACATTTATTTAAGGAGGGTCGTTACAATGTATATCCGTGTCTCTATTTTATTATGTATCTTCTATGTTTTATTTCTGCATTTGGTTTATTTTACTCCTCTAGGATCCAGTTTTTCTAACATATTTTTTAAAGGTGTGGTGGTTTGACTCTTCTAATTATATTGTTTGGAATAAGCAAGTTGTGTTGGCCATACTTTCACCAGTATAGTCATAGTCCTTATTGTTTACGAAGATGATATTTTTCTTATGGAAATGAGTGCCTATGATATCGACAAGCAACGAAGAATCCCATAATATTTCTACTCTAATATGAGTATTATTGTTAACGAGCAACGAAGAATCCCATAATATTTCTACTCTACTACGAGTATTATTGTTAACAATGATAGAACAAAGGTTATGATAATTAAATCTAAGAGTATCACTTATAATACTTATGTATATGACAACTATAGCATGGAGAAAGTGGATTCATACAATATCTTCGAATCGATATTCAATACAAGTTCAACTAGAACTATAGCATTGAAAAAGGGATAAATAGAGGGTGGAAAGATTATTATGGGCCTCAAAACAATTGCAAATTACCATAATTTTTGCTATGGGATAAGAAAACTCTCATCATATTTCACACTATCATCACTCTTGTCATCTTATATGTATGTCAATTTTGGAGATGCGATATCTCTAGAGAATCCTAGAGAAATATAGGTCATATCCAAAAGAATTTTATATTATAATCTAAAAATTAAGGGAAATACACCCTATCATGTCCTCCTCATAGAACAAAGTCTTTATCCCATTGAGAGTGTTGTTCCTGAGTCTATACTTAAGTCTTTAAAGTACAGTGTCAAGGCATCCGAAAGTATACTAAAGGTTGATAAAGGATTACACTAACCTTCGGTATTGGAAACTAATGAGGATTTCTACGTTCTTGTTGTCTAGCTTCCAATTGTTCCTAGGTAGTAATATCTTGTTCAATGGCTGCCCATGAACGTTCTAATTCCTCCTGAGTGTTAGCTGTTTTAAGGATTGTATCAAAGAGATTTAAAGCGATATGATTTTGATTAGAGAGTCCGGGTTGAATATCAGGTTGAGTAGATGCAGGGACAGTCATTTGAGGAATAGTACCCGTATGGAAACGATTTAGGGAGAGATTTTAACGCTGTTTCAATTTGGTTTTAAGAAAGAGAAATTTTAACTTTAAGAATAAAATAGAAATGCAAACAGAAGGCCCTTTCCCGTAACAGTATTATTTTTAATAAAAAGATGAGTATGAAAGAAAAAACATTAAGCTGCATACATGTAAGGTTCTTGTTAATAGAAAAACTCACACATACACAAAAGAAGATATTAGTATGGAAATAACCGACACAGTGTAAATAAACATATAATTCTATAAATGTAAATTGGTCTTACACCCACTGATAGCTGGTGCAGAGGAAAGACAATAACCAATTACAGAAAGGTGAAATCCCTTCGCTATAGTAGTGGTCGTACTAAAGTATAGCGATACACATCAATTATGAGAAGTAGAATAAAATGAAACATGAAACATAAAGAAAACAAACTTGTAATATGATGCAGGAGCATCTACGACTTCCTCAAGCGAGCCAGCCCGTGGAAAGAGAAGAATAGCTGGACAGCGCCAACACATACATTTTTAAATTACTTTGAAAAGATTGTTGCGCCGTCGTTTGAATGAAAGAATTCATATGAAGCGCACTTGTATTGTAATGTACATAAGAAGGCATTAAATAGTTTTAAATGCTGGTAGATAGGGTTAGTTGTAGATTAGACAGTTTCACTTCCAGGAGGGAAAACGAATATAGGCACCCTCCTTGTATAATGGAGATTATTATTCATCATTAGCAATAGAGAATAGAGCAGAGAGTTGTGAAGCAACCCCATGTACAGACATTCAATTAATAGGAAAGCTTTGATTCAATTTCATGGATGTGTTTGATCTCTGTGTGTTGTTGATATTATGTTGTTGCATATTTGCTTCTTTATATGCCTATCTTCTATATGCTGCGTATCTGATTGCATATCAGGTTCGAAACCTAAGAGAATGAGGGAATAAGTTCCAATTGTTCACTGTTCGAACCAGGAGATTCCTGCATAGAGTGCAGTCGAATTCCTCCGCATAGAGTGCATCGAGGAGGTTCAACAGTGAAGCTCTTATTCTCGTTGACCAGAGTTGTGTTGGGTTATTCGAGCCGTGCAGGTGAAGTGTAGGACAAATTTAGGTATCAGTAGTAAGTCTCAGAGAAGAAAGGCGTGGGTTTTTGTCTTCATGAATGCACATAGTCCGAAAGAACCCATCACTTCAAGAATTGTAGGAGTCCGAGCGTGAGCAGTTGATACAGAGTCTTTAGAGGAGAAGAAGAACCAAGCTCAGGAGGGATAGTACCTTTGCTTCAGTTGCACCGGACGAAGCTGGTGAAGCAGAGAACTCTTCAAGAGGAAGAGAATTGACGACTTGAACTCTTGAGAAAGAGTTAACCTCCAAGCGCAAGTGGGACTCATTTTCCATCGTATTTCGGCAGATCGGAGTTGGCGAGCGCAATAGTTGCATGCACGTCGAAATCGAAACTAGCGATTTCCCGATTCCGTGGGAGCCGTTGATCGTAGGCAGGACAGGTGGCATGAATTTGAAGAATCGGGGTTTCTGTGTTCGGAGTTTCTAGCAGCAAGAAACTTTCTATCGAGGATTCACGATCCACGAGATCCCGAAGGTGACGTGGCAGAGTGGGGCCTCGAAAGATAGGATTGTCCAGGTGGCGTTTGATCGAGACTCGGCACCTCGGGGCTCGGGGTTTTGAAAGGCATGTTGTGGATGTCGTGAGTGGTGATATCCCGATCCATTGACCGTTGACCATCGACATTCGGGGTTCGGAGTGTGGAGCTGCGAGAGAAGCGCGCATAGGGTTCGCGATACCATGAAACCCGATTTCCTGAAGAAACTGCCGGGAGATCAACAGAGAGTCCTGTGGGTGACGAGAGGTCCCGATACGGGATTCCAAGGGTGTTACAACTCTTCTTTCCATGGGACAGAAGGTCCTGGTGAGAGGGAAAGTGCCATCGAGGGTAGGTTGCGTCAAGAGTGGTATCAGAGCCTGAGGATCTTGTCTGTATATTTCAGGCAGGAGGAGTGAAAGAGGAAAGGAAAGTACTCTGATACTCACGACTTGCGTCTCTCTTTGTTCATGTAGCAGAGAGAAGAAGATACACCATGCCACCCAGAAGGGAGAGGAAATCTCCTAATCGTGAAGACAGGGATGCCCGAAGAATAGGTAGGCCAGCAGGTAATGCTGAGATGGAGCGAGAGATGAGAGATCTCTGAGCCAGACTTGAAGAAATAGAGACCACCCAGAGACGTGGTGCTGGTGCAGCAGAGTTCAGTGATCTTGAGATTGAAGAGGAAGCTGGACGTGCTGAAGAAGAAGTCATGGCAGAGGATGCATCAACCGAAAGGCTGATTAGAGCCATTTCGAGGATGAGCTCGAAGATGAAGATGGACATTCCCATCTATGAGGGAAGTCTAAACGCAGAAGAATTGCTGGATTGGGTCCGAGCACTCGATACCTACTTTGATTACAAAGATATCGAAGAGTACAAGAAGATAAGGCATGTTGTTACAAAGCTGAAGGGACATGCAGCCTTGTGGTGGGACGAGCTGCAGGCGGATAGGCGTTCCAAAGGTAAACAAAAGATCAAGAGCTGGGATCGGATGATCGCCAAGATGAAGGTGAAATTCATCCCAAGGGATTACCAGATCACTCTGTTCAGGCGCATGCAGAACCTGAGACAGAAGATGATGACGGTGAAAGAATACACCGAAGAATTCTACAGGATCAACATTCAAGCTGGTCATCGGGAGAGCGATGATGAGAAGGTGGCGAGGTATCTGAATGGTCTTAGGTATGACATTCAGGATGAAATGAGCATGGTTACCATCCGAACAATTGAGGATGCGTACCAGATGGCTCTGAAAGCCGAGGAGAAGCTGAGCCGCAAGCAGGGACAGCGAGGGAGAGGCCGAAGCCAGCCTAGAGGCAAAGCAGTTGCCCAATAATGAACTCAAATACCCAAGGAGGAGTGGAAGAAGCCTCAGGGTAGAGTTGAAGGAGGTGGAACCTCACGGCAGAGGCAGCAATATGCTGAGCCGATGAGGTAACATACTGAGCAGGGAGGCGGATATGCTGACGCCAACGTAATTCCTCATACCCGAGGTAGAGGAAGAGTTCGTCGAGGAGTTATCACATGTTTTACATGTGGGAAAGACGGACATAAATCCGTTGACTGTCCAGAAAGGAAGATGGATAGAGGAAACGCTCACGTTGCTGAGGCGCAGAGGCGTGACGTTGAGGATGAAGACACTGGAAGTGGGAAGTCGCTAACAGTGCATAAGGCTCTCTTGAAACCTGAGAAAGAGGTGGACAGCTCAGCGCAGAGATGCAGACTGTTCCGGATGACTTGCAAGACCAAGGGCTAGAAATGCAAGGTCATAGTGGACAGCGGAAGCACTGATAATCTCGTTTCAACCGAGATGGTGGAAAAGCTGGAGCTAAAAACGAACAAACACCCGAGTCCATACAAAGTGACATGGCTGCAGAAAGGACACCAGGTATGTGTTACAAAGCAATGCTTGGTCAATTTTAAAATGGGTGAATATAAGGATGAGATCCTGTGTGATTTCATTCCCATGGATGTCTGTCATATTTTATTGGGTAGACCTTGGCAGTATGACCAACATGTTGTTCATGATGGGAGAATGAACACAGACACCTTGGAGAAGGATGGGAGATCACATACCTTACATCCGATAAAGGATAAGGAAGTGAAGCCAGAAGTGAGCAGTACCATACTTCTCATGAGTGGGAAGGAACTTCTCACAAAGCTGGAGAAGGATGAGGATCCACAATTCTTTGTTGTCAGGAAGCCGAGAATTGTCCTGACAAGCATAAGAGTGGACGACTTACCAGAGGAAATTCAGGAACTACTTGAAGAGTTCGCTGACATCATCGTGGACGAACTACCTCGTTCGTTGCCACCGATGAGGAGTGTGAGTCACCACATTGATCTCATACCCGGAGCAAGCTTACCAAATAAGGCATCATACAGGTTGACACCTCAGGAGAATGAGGAAGTCAAAAGGCAGGTACAGGATCTGCAGGATAAAGGACTTGTGAGGGAGAGTCTGAGTCTGTGTGCCGTTCCAATGGTACTGAGTCCGAAGAAGGATGGAGGCTGGAGGATGTGTACAGACTCCAGGGAAATTAATAAAATTACCATCAGGTATAGATTTCCACTGCCGAGAATGGATGATCTGATGGATTGCCTGAGTGGGGCGAATTATTTTTCGAAGATTGATCTCAAGAGCGGATATCATCAGATCTGGATGCGAGAGGGAGATGAATGGAAGACAACATTCAAAACAAATGAGGGTTTGTATGAATGGTTGGTCATGCCGTTTGGGTTGACAAATGCACCAAGCACATTTATGAGGCTGATGAATGAAGTCCTGCGGGAATTCATTGGCAAGTTTGTGGTCGTGTATTTGGACGGCATACTAATATTCAGTAAAACTAGGGTTGAACACTTGAGGCATTTGGACATTATGATGAGAAGGTTACAACAGGAGAAGCTGCTGATCAATTTGAAGAAGTGTTCCTTCATGCAGACCGAACTCATTTATTTGGGTTTTGTAATTTCGGATACTGAATTGAAGATGGATCCTGAGAAGGTGAACGTAATCAGGAATTGACCATCGCCGAGAAATGTTTTTGAGGTAAGGAGTTTTCATGGTTTGGCAAGCTTCTACAGAAAATTCATTTGAAATTTTAGTGGAATCAGCGCAGCAATGATGGACACTGTGAAGAAGCGGCATAAAGTTTTTCATTGGACCGCCGAGGCTGAGAAGAGATTCAATCTGTTGAAGTGGAAGATTACTGAGCAGCCAATTCTGGTGCTGCCAAATTTTCAGAAAACCTTCCAGGTGAAATGTGATGCTAGTGGATATGTTGTTGGAGGGGTTTTGAGTCAGGATGACCGACCTGTAGCATATTACAGTGAGAAGCTGGATGATGCGAAGCTAAAGTACTCCACATATGATAAAGATTTCTATGCCATCATACAGGCATTGAAAAAGTGGAGGCATTATTTGATACCCAAGGAATTCGTTCTATACAGCGACAACCATGCGTTACAGTTCATGAGTCAACAGGAGAAGTTGAACCAGAAGCATGCGAAGTGGGTAGAGTACATGCAAAATTTCACGTTTGTGATAAAGCACATTTCAGGGACTGCGAACAAGGTAGCTGATGCCTTGAGCAGGAAATGCTTGTTGCTGCAGGAATTCAGGGTCAAGACTTTGGGTTTTGAAAATCTGAAAGATATGTATGCAGGTGGCGCAGACTTTGGCGAGGCATACGAGGCAGCCGAGAACCCAGTTCTCAGGGATAGGAGTCCATGGATTGACTACCTAATCCAGGATGGATTGTTGTTCAAAGGCAATCAATTATGCATTCCAGATTTCTCTATGAGAGAGAATTTGGTGAAGGAGAAGCACAGTGGAGGCTTAGCAGGTCATTTTGGACATGACAAGACCTTTGCCAAGCTGAGCGAATCTTATTATTGGCCTGGCATGCGTGCTGATGTCAAAAGATATGTTGAAATATGCCAGATATGTCAACATGCAAAAGGTCGAAAGCAGAACACAGGGTTCTATCAGCCGTTGCCCATACCTGAGAGACCATGGGAAGCCATCAGTATGGATTTTGTATTGGGTTTACCGAGAACTCAGCGAGGAGTGGATTCCATCTTTGTGGTGGTGGAAAGGTTTTCGAAGATGGCACATTTCATTCCGTGTCATAAAACCAGCGATGCAACCCACATCGCCAATTTATTTTTCAAAGAAATCGTGCGGTTGCATGGATTACCGAGGAGCATAGTCTCAGATCGGGATACGAAGTTTGTAGGTCACTTTTGGAGGACGCTGTGGAAGAAGCTGGGGACTGACTTGGCATTCAGTTCTTCTTACCATCCGCAGACAGATGGGCAGACCAAAGTAGTGAACAAAAGTTTGGGGGATCTGTTGAGAAGTCTGGTGATTGAGTATCACAACAGTTGGGATAAGATCCTACCACAGGCAGAATTCGCGTACAACGATTCGGTGAATCAAAGTACAGGTAAGAGCCCATTTCAAATTTTGTATGGGACACAGCCGCGAGGAGTATCTGAGCTCAGGGAGTCAGAACAGGCTGAAACTAGCAGCGCGAGAGCTGAGGAATTTGCTGGAGCGATGCATGAAATTCATGCAGAAGTGAAGCAACGACTGATGAAGGTGAACCAGGAGTATAAGCGTAGAGCCGATCAGAGGAAAAGACAACTTCATTTTGAAGTTGGGGACATAGTTCTAGTGCACCTGAGAAAAGAAAGGTTCCCGAGAGGAACATATAACAAGCTCAAGATGAAGAAAATTGGACTGTGCAGAGTCCTGAAGAAATTTGGCGAGAATGCATATGAGCTTGAGTTGCCAGAGGGCATTGGGATATCTCCGATTTTCAACGTTTCAGATTTATACCCCTATAGGATGGAAGAAGTAGACACTAGAACCAAGGAACCAGTGGTCCAGTGGCAGAAGCAATTACCAGTTGCACAGAAGCCTCAGATGGAGTGCATACTAGACAAGCGAGTAGGCAGAAAGACCAGGAGAAAGCAGTATTTTGACTACCTGGTAAAATGGAAGAACCACCCATTGGAGGATGCCAGCTGGGAAACAGAGGCAGTGATACAAAAGCATGGGCATAGTGTGCGGGAGCTCATGGAACGGATCCCATGAAATCTTTTGAGCTGAGGAGTATGATGCAGGAGCATCTACGACTTCCTCAAGCGAGCCAGCGCGTGGAAAGGGAAGAACAGTTGGACAGCGCCAACACATACATTTTTAAATTACTTTGAAAAGATTGTTGCGCCATCGTTTGAATGAAAGCATTCATATGAAGCGCACTTGTATTGTAATGTAGATAAGAAGGAATTAAATACTTTTAAATGTTGGTAGATAGGGTTAGCTGTAGATTAGACAGTTTCACTTCCAGGAGGGAAAACGAATATAGGCACCCTCCTTGTATAATGGAGATTATTATTCAACATTAGCAATAGAGAACAGAGCAGAGAGTTGTGAAGAAACCCCATGTACAGACATTGAATTAATAGGAAAGCTTTGATTCAATTTCATGAATGCGTTTGATCTCTGTGTGTTGTTGATATTATGTTGTTGCATATTTGCTTCTTTATATGCTTATCTTCTATATGTTGCGTATCTGATTGCATATCAGGTTCGAAACCTGAGAGAATGAGGGAATAAGTTCCAATTGTTCACTGTTTGAACCAGAAGATTCCTGCATAGAGTGCAGTCGAATTCCTCCGCATAGAGTGCGTCGAGGAGGTTCAACAGTGAAGCTCTTATTCTCGTCGACCAGAGTTGTGTTGGGTTATTCGAGCTGTGCAGGTGAAGTGCAGGACATATTTAGGTATCAGTAGTAAGTCTGAGAGAAGAAAGGCGTGGGCTGTTGTCTTCGTGAATGCACATAGTCCGGAAGAACCCATCACTTCAAGAATTGTAGGAGTCCGAGTGTGAGGAGTTGATACAGAGTCTCTAGAGGAGAAGAAGAACCAAGCTCAGGAGGGATAGTACCTTTGCTTCAGTTGCACAGGACGAATCTGGTGAAGCGGAGAACTCTTCAAGAGGAAGAGAATCGACGACTTGAACTCTTGAGAAAGAGTTAACCTCCAAGCGCAAGTGGACTCATTTTCCATTGTATTTCGGCAGATCGGAGTTGGCGAGTGCAAGAGTTGCATGCACGTCGAAATCGCAACTAGCGATTTCCCGATTCCATGGGAGTCGTTGATCGTAGGTAGGACAGGTGGCACGAATCCGAAGAATCGGGGTTTCGGTGTTCGGAGTTTCTAGCAGCAAGAAACTTTGTATCGAGGATTCGCGATCCGCGAGATCTCGAAGGTGACGTGGCAGAGTGGGGCCTCGAAAGATAGGATTGTCCAGGTGGCGTTTGATCGAGACTCGACACCTCGAGGTTCGGGGTTTTGAAAGGCATGTTATGGACGTCGTGAGTGGTGATATCCCGATCCGTTGACCGTTGACCATCGGCATTCGGGGTTCGGAGTGTGGAGCTGCGAGAGAATCGCGCATAGGGTTTGCGATACCGCGAAACCCGATTTCCCGAAGAAACTGTCGGGAGATCAATAGAGAGTCCTGTGGGTGACGAGAGGTCCCGATACAGGATTCCAAGGGTGTTACAACTCTTCTTTCCATGGGACAGAAGGTCCTGGTGAGAGCGACAGTGCCGTCGAGGGCAGGTTGCATCATAATACAGTCGGGACGAAATCGGGAATCTTCAAATTTGCTTGTATCAACTTCTTAATGCCAAAATTCTATTTACAAATCAGTACCAAAAAGGTCCAGCCTTGTTCTCTTCTTTTTGTGATCTATTTATACAAATTTTCCCTCCTACTCTATTTTCAAAAAAGTGCCAGGTGCTTGCCTTCGCGTGATTCGGTGCATATGATACATTTTTCCACGAACTGGGATACAAGCTGTGAAGGCTCTGCTTGACAGCTGGGAGGAGCGAAATCACTCCATCTCTTCTACTTTATTTTCAAAAGGTGCCAGGTGCTTGTCTTTGCGTGGATTCGGTACATACAATACATTTGTCCACGAACTGGGATACAAGTTGTGAAGGCTCCGCTTGACAGCTGGCCTCGGTGAAATAGTACTCTTGAGCCAACTGTGGAAGTTTATCACCTATTTGTGTGTCAATGATGTGAAGAGCGCTGAGTTGTGCGCTCGATTGAATCAAATGTTTATCAACTTGAGCCATATCTACCCTGTCCATCTTAGAGATATGCACCGAATCTATTTCATTCTTTTCCTTTAGATCAAGGGAGATCTGATCTACATTCATTTTCCTTAGCATCTCTGAGTCACCAACATTCTCCATTCCTAACAGCTCGCCATCTATGGCATTGAAGGCTTCTTGTAATGAATTGGTTACTTTTTGAGCCTGTTCATTGCTTAAGTTAATATTATGTTCCCAATCCTTTAATAGAATATTACCTCTTGTTTTTTCAACGATGGTGAGTCCTGGAGAATCTGTCGAAAACTTGTTGTTGGTAGCTATCACCGCCTCTTGAAAAGTGACCCGAGCAGCCTCTGCGTTCCTTTCTTTGACAGTCAGATTTTTTGAAATATGATGCATTAACAGGCAATCTTCTAGGATCACCCCCACTTTGTCTAATAGACTTTGTTGTACAAAAGAGATCCTGCCCCTGATATCAATCGCTTGGGATTTAAATCCCTCGACGTCGATCATTTTTCTTTCAGCAATCTCTAACTGAGCCTGTAACCTTGTGATCATACTCCTCTGCTGACTTGCCTGTACCTGATCATCTCGGATCACTGAATTCGCTTGTTCCAACTTGGTTTTGAGGAATTAAATTTCCTTTTGATCAGTCAATCGGGCTAGTTCTATTTCTCCACTCGCCTGACTCTTAGCGCTTTCTGCGGCCGAAGCTACTCGGGCTTCGAGTGTCTTGATCAGACGATTCTTTCTTTTGAGCTGATTTTTCAACATCCAGACCGAGAATTGATTTGTCGACGCATACGCTCCTAGCGCCCCTGCGATCTCTGTGGCGAATTCCTCACTCTTTTTATTCTTTCCATCTGTCATCACTTTGAATTTTTTAGCTGTTGATCCTTCATCCTGGTAGAACTCCCTTTTCACAACTGCTTTCCTCTTTTTGTCAAAAAAGAACTCATTTGGGGGAATCTCTTCCGCTCTGATAGGCATTATCTCCTCACCAAAAATCCATCCCTCTTCTATATTCCCTTGCGTTGACTGCAAAGGGGTGATAGAAGTGATGGGTTCCCCAATTTTCTTCGCCGCCTTTCCTGGTGTGACGAGTGAGTCCTTCTCCTTGGGAGGATTAGAGGTCATCGTCTCAGTTTCTGGATTCTGAATTTTTGGCGGGTCTGTGTTTCTTACTTCCACCTCTGGGATATGTTCCTTGGGCGGGTCTGTGTTTCTTACTTCCACCTCTGGGATATGTTCCTTGGGTGGGTCTGTTGTCTCTTGTTCTGTTTCGGGATTATTCTCATGCTCCCCTTCCTGATGTTTTTTGGGGTTAGAAATTTTCCTCTCATAACTTTCAACATCCTTCCCTTTTTCCTCGGAAAGACCCAAACCTCCCAGCACAACGGGGAGACATCTTTTTCTATGCTCCTGAAACTTTAAAACAGAGGCCATGTCCTCGGGTGCGAAATATATGATCCGAACTAGCACTTCCCCATAGGACCTCGCCCCTCGGAAAATATCATCCGAGGGTGAACACTCGTGTTCAAACTTCTTCAACCCACAATTTGACAAATGGGTGCTTACAATTTTCTGAGGATCATGCTTTTTATACTCA
>ML780296.1:121503-144865 GCA_009831015.1 Picea engelmannii | reverse complement strand
GCAACGTAGAAATGCGTTGTGTCCTCCTTTCCAAACAGTCGGCACGTCATCATCGCCACATACATATACTGTGGCTCCAGCGAAACAATTGAATAGATTCCCTGGTCATTTACTCTAAATTTTGCAGAGCACGAAACCCAATCTTTTATCAAACCGGGCATGGTTTTGTCAAACTCAGTGCATTCCTTCTTTTTGAATCCCTCCAGGAATTTAGCATTATATGTGTATTCAGATGTTGCTGGGAGCTTGTACATAGTTTGGATATGCTTTGGTCTAAAAGTCCCGACCGTGGCCCGTTGATCGTTTATGATAGTTCTGGTGGGTAGGTCTATGTGGTCCAACGCCCATCGGATCATGTCGTAATATGGAAACAAACGTGGTCTGGTTGCAACCCGGTGCATTCCAGACTGAACACCTATCTTGTATTTAGTGTTCAGGTCATCCTTTTCGTTATCATTGTCATCGTAGTTTGAGTAATTTACCAACTCAGATTGTAGAATATCTGAAACGAACGACCAGCTAGAGACTGAACTGCCGCTCCAGGGCGAAGTGTCAGCGACATTATCCGGGCCTTGGCCTGCAACCTCGATATTCGCCTTCGCTGCTCTCCTTGGAGCCATGTCTGAAACCTGTGTTTTCGCTCTTCTGTGATAGACCTGTGTATACATGCAGAGATTAGTTCACTAGGAGAAAGGTGAGCTCCGTACGCTTATGAGAAATGTTAAAAATAAAATGAAACTCCCGTATATATTTGAAAACTCTGTACTATTCGAATTAAGTCTGTCAAATCGCAATTAGAAACAATTTATTGCGTAAACCCGATCTTGTTTATGCGTGGATTTACCCTAATTCTTCAATAATGCCATCAATGTTCGGCGGCTTGACAGGCAGTCGGGGTATGGAGAGCAAGCAGGTACTTTGTGAAATGCACAAACCTCGATGCGCGGGACGGGACGCATCTCGTTTTATTTTAAAATTTCAAATCTTAGCAACTTAAATAATTTTCTCGTTGTTTGTTGCATCATGAATTTATTTTTAATATTTTGACTCTTCAACTCGCGAGACTGTGAGGGCCGACTTGGATTCAATTAATAGTAATCATGGTTTGGAGCATTATTAATTGCATAATTAATTTATTCGCCATATCGCGACTCGGAAGTTCGAAGACAGATTTTTGGGAGAATGGTATGCCGAGTCGCGATATCGCGATGTGGCGATAATTAAGGCTTAAAATACGGGAAGAAAATCTTAGATTAGGTTACTAATTAATCTTGCCATAATCATGTCGCAACCTCATGATTCGGGGTTTTAGACACCTTAACTTTATGAAAGAAAGTGACGAATGCAGAAATGCCAAGCACTAAATTTAACCATGGTTAGTTTTTTGACCTTTAATCCTTGACCAAGGTTATCGCAAGAATTATCGCGTTCTCGGTTCTCGGGGTTGTAAGAACAGAAACTTGGGTTTGACGAATGTCGAGACGCGAACTCTCGACAACTTCCACTCATGAGTCACAAGATTTACCCTAGTTAATGTCTTGGGCGGAAATTGAAAATGATTTCGCCGTTTCGTGACTCGGGAAGTGTAAACTTCAAGGTTTAAAATATCCGACCTGCGAGACCTCGAAATGAAACAAAAGAGAAAACATACTTGCGAAAATGGATCTGTTTTGAAAGTAGAAAACATTTCTGTTCAGGCGACAAGATTTCAGAGTTTTAAGATCTCGAAAGGAACAAGAAAATCAATCTTAGATTTCAAGTTTCAAAAATTGAAAATTTTTTGGAAGGTAAAAACAAGGGCGGCTCCAACAGAGAGCATGGATATGAGTAGGTACTTAATGTATAAGAACAAGATAAACAACATAGAATAACAAATGCTTCCCAAAATTGCTTCAAACAATAGCCAAAACTACATGTTTCTCAAGAAGTTATGGATTAGAGATGCAAATTCTTGGCCAAATGATTTGGGAAGAACGAAGGACATTATTCTAAAGAATAACAAGGATATTAAATTTTGTATTGCATCTAAATTTAAGGAGAAATTGTGGATCTATAAATATTTTGAGGATAAAACAAAATTAAGATATTGTAAGGATGTCATCGGCCCTAATCTAGAAGATCAACAATATGCCTTTGTTTTGGCTATTGCAAAGAAGAAAATCAACATTTCCAAGATAAGGAAAAAATCTCATGAGCTTTGTAGCAAAACAGGGCATTGAAGAACTGCCATAACAGTGTGGGTTAACATAATGTATCATCTTTTTAACACTAAGATGGTTGAATATGAAAATATCTGTCTTAGAATGCCCTAAGTGTAACCATATTAAATCAAAATTTTAAAATATTTGTCATGATATTGACCTTCCTAACCTAGTCATCAAAACTATGGCAACCTTGGAATGCTTCTTTTACTATTTTTTTAGCACCAAATTAAAATTCTAAAGAAAACTAAGTAATTCCTTACCTTTCTTAAGGTTTGATAGACCAAATATGGTCTTAGTGGACGTTAACCATTATCATCATAATCATAGACATACCTTTATTATTATTATCATGCCCTTCACTTGCGTGGCTAATAGAAAGCTACATGTTATGATTGCTACTAAGCATGCAAAGCATAGATTTAAGTAAAAAAAAAAATTAATTTATCAATTAATTTATATTAATATACTTTTATTATTATTATTTTCATGCACCTAACCTGCATGGGTTAGGAATGGAGGATTCTTCGACCATTTTCCTATCTTATGAGGGATGTGCCCCACCCTAACAACATCATCAACCCCAAACTTGTTCTTCAAATTCAAGAGGGTAGAGGTCCAAGAACCCATTATCATGATTTCACCATGGATCAACAAGGGAAAATGTTTGGAATAAGTCTTAGATATATTCTCTTATTCTGCATTTGTTCTTGATCGAGAGTGAGATCTTCATCCATAATCTGATTGATTCTATTGATACAAAATTGAGTACTATATGGTAAAATTTTTTATGGCACTGGTATATGGGCCTAGTGGACCATATCCATCATCTTAGTTTGAACATTCCTCCATCGTTGCAATATTCAAGCAGTTATTGAATCTCAAAAGCGAATACTTGACCAAGAGAGACACACGGGAAATAGTCAAGAAGTTATTCAATATCAAAAGCGACTTCTTGACAAAGAGAGACACATGGGCTAGTAATTTTGATGGTTTGTTATAGAAGCATAGCAGTTGAAGAACATATTACCTAGGTACTCAATCCTCTTCATTATAACGAATTCCATGCCGAATTTCCTTAGAAATTAGTACATCTATCCTAAGCCAAGATTTGTTATGTGTTGAGGCAAATAATCAGGATTCCAATATATTTAATTATATAATTTAAACCCACATCATTTCATCTCATATTTGTTTATGATGCTTCAAAATTGATAAAAAGGTTTCCAATCGGGCATTCTATTATACATTTTGGTTAAGCAATACAAAATTCCAAGCATCGAGATATAGTTATGTAAGATTATTATTTTCTCTTTTTGAAATTTTAAGGGAGGTCCAAGGCATCTTCCATTTTTTTAAATAAAATCTTTAGCAAATTTGTTGATTTAAATCAATGTCTTTGATCTATTATATTTAAACTAGATATCTGCTAATCAAATACTTATCAACATTATGTACACTATTTTTTAATAGATTTGTTTACATAAATTAGTATCCATATAAACGAAACATTTGTCAACCAAATACAAATACTCAGCCCTAAACTCAATGTTTTTGTCTTTATTTTGTTAATGATGTTTTTAATAGATTTGTTCACTTAAATTAACATCCATATAAATGAAACATTTGACAACCAAATACTCAACCTTAAACTCAATGTTTTTGTCTTTTTGAGTTTGTGTACACTGTCTCCAATTAGTTGGTTTGTGTAAACTGTTTCATGCTTCTGAGTTTGTGTACACGGTCTCCAATTAGTTGATTATATTAAGAAAAATAGTGTTTGTTCAAAAGACCATAAGTTGATTATTTTAATAAAAATAGTGTTTGTTCAAAAGAACATATTCTAGTATTCATTTCCAAAATTTGAATAAGTATCAAACAAAGAGTCTCAAGAGTCACTATATAAGCCTTATATTTATGTATATGATCCGAAATATAAGAAAAGAGTTCTGATCAGTTCATCGATTGTCCTGGTTTGTAGCATGCTAAAGTCTCAAGAGTCACTATATAAGCCTTATATTTATGTATATGATCCGAAATACAAGAAAAGAATTCTCATCAGTTCATCGATTGTCCTGGTTTGTAGCATGCTAAAAAAAATATGTTAAGAGTTATAATCGAAATAGTAAGAAAGTTATAGATTAATGAAATAGATCCATCTCTGTGCAAATTAGATTAAATGGAAATTTAAGATATGGAATTTTGTTAAATCGTTTTATTAAGGTTTGGGTTTTCTTTGATAGGTTTTAGATCAAAAGATGCTAGACAAGTTGTTGAGTAAATGCACAAACAAAGGTCCATGTTGTTGAGTAAGAGTTCCTATGACGTTCAAATCATTGCTTGTCGACGGCTGGAACGCCAAGCAAATGGCATCCTCTGATACTGGTGCCAAAATTCCCCTTTGATTGATCGGGAGATTGAGGCCATCCTGAAAATGGAATGTTATAGGTGGAATTTGTAACTTTGCAATGTCTCCGGAGTAGGTGAAACAAGTCTCTAATGGGAGTTGCGGCTGCGCCTTCCTTGGAGAAAGCTTCATCTGGTTCAGAAAAGCGGCTCTTAAAGCATTATATGCCGGCTGCGCTAGCTGACTGATAAGGACTCCGCTGTCCACGATCGTCCCTCCTCCACGCGAATTAAACTGGAAAATCTTAGGAGGGATATTGAGGCGGGTGGCCCCCACGCTTATGCCGGTGATTCCAACAAAATACCACGAAGTAGCCATTGGATTCGAACTAGTGCCGTCTGAGTTCCCTGATACAACAGGAACGTTGGCACTTGTGCTTAATTGGTGCAAGTACGTAGAATTACTGTTACCACTTGCGGCGTGCAGTCTCGATATTAAAACTTGTTCCCGATATTTACTCTGTAACACGACGTTGCTCCAATCACTCGAATTGGAATTGGAATGCACAGATACTTTCATCACTCCTGCTTCCACCTTTCCTACTGGACCCTGCACAATGCTTAGAAACAACAAAATAAAAACCGTCCATTCTGCTGTACTTTTCCACATCTCCATGGCTTCCTATATGTTGCTATTCAGACGCTTCCACGGAGCTGGTTTCCTATTTTACACCGATGGTCTCATTTTATAGCATTGGCGAGCAGGAAAATGAATGGCCACCCAAATGGTAGGATTCATTATCATCCATTTTCATCCTACAATAAATGTCATATAATATTTTTTTATTATAACACCCGTTCAGTTACAGGTTGGCCACCCTAATGGTAAGATTTATTAGAATCCATTTTCATTGTACAATAAATGTTAATTAGCACAGCTGCAAACTTGTGGCTGAAAAGCTTTTGGGTACAGAAAATGAAAAGCGATCATAAAATGAATTGTGGCCATAAAATAAAAGGCACTGTTATACATGGCCATAAATGGTGGCTATTTCGTATTCACATCTTTCTACTCTGTAACAAAATTTTAATGTTTGTTAATTTCTTTATCACTGATTAGTTATCTAAATTATTGAAATATTTTGATTTTCAATAAATGGAATTTGCATTCCAATAAAACTACATGTAACTATAATCAACATCTTTGTCACTGATTAGTTTATCAGCCAACCATACCACCCTGTATGAAACTAAAATATTTGTGCACATTCAATAAAGAAATTTAGAAATAATTTCCTTCAACCTCAAATGATGTGATTGAACATTTCACTAAAGTCCCGTAAAACAGCGCGATTGGTAAGACAGTACCTTTCTCCAAGTGTTGGGAGAAGGTCTTGAGGTCAAACCCTGCTGGGTCTCTGGGACGAATTATGTAATGGCTGCTATGTAAAATGTTTATATACTGATAAACTTCTGAATCCATGTAATATAAATTTTAATTATTCATAAGCTCTAAACGATTATGTAATATAAACAACAAATCTCATAAATTCATAAACCGTAAACTCCGGTATGTAATATAAACGCCAATTCTCATAAACCCTAAACTCGTGTATGTAATATAAACCCTAATTCTCACCAATGTAACATAAAGCTTAATTATTGTGTATTTTTCAATTTAGAATATTAATTATTTAAGAAGATCCTATACTTCTTTCACTATTTAGGTAAAGCAGCTTATGTATCAATAGCATTATTCTTAGCTATTTCCTTAACCAGTAAAATGAAGAAGTGCAAATAAATTACAAGTTGATCCCTCAGTTACTATTTGCATATCTACCTTAAAGGCACGGCAGGGACTAGCTGCATCACAGTGGCCTATTACTCATCGAGGAATCCATGATAACATCAACCGGATAATGACAATGAGGATGCTCTGCCAACAATATTCTCAACAAATTCTTGAATATTTTTATTGGAAGATCCGGCTTCTCCCATAACCTCCCTTGATAATTTCTTCCACAGTTCGCTTTTCATAACCATCTTTATACATTTCTCCACATCCTCCTTCCCTACGAGTCCGTCTGCTGATCGTTTATTTAGTCTCAATCCTGTCTTCCATTTCTCCGCAATGTACAGTGAATTTGTCGTCTGATTGCTCCATTGAGGAACAGCCAAAAGGGGCACCCCAAAACTGAGGCTTTCCAGCGTGGAGTTCCACCCACAGTGCGTCATAAATGCACCGACGGACGCATGAGAAAGCACTTGCAGCTGTGGACACTATGGAACAACAAGCCCTTGCCAGGAGGTTTCGGTCAGGAAACCCTCCGGCAAGTTTTCTTCACTGTTAATCTCCTCTTTGGAAGAAGATGGACGAATAACCCATATGAAGGAATTCCCACTGGCCTTCAGCCCAAGAGCTATCTCTTGAGTTTGTTCTTTAGAAAGAACAGCAACACTTCCTAAGGAAACGTACACAACGCTTGGGGGTTCTTTCGTATTCAGCCAATCCATTCAGTTTGTTGTTTTCCACATATGTGCGCTGAGGTCTGTATCTTTTTTTCACTCACCTTTCCAGGTTGAAGTAGAGAGAGTCGGCGCCCGAGAGATCGATATGGCACATGTGGTTCCACTCTGCATATGAAACGTTACCACACCTAGGTGAAACGTTACATGGTAAAGTTACGACACTCCACGCACTAATCAGATGGTTCATGGTGGAATCAAGTGCAACGACAGCATCCCAGAATGAAGTAACCTAGGTGGGCGTGTATATGAAATGTTACATGGTAAAGATACGACACTCCATGGCTGGCCCAAAAAATGAAACGCAGCTATAAAATAAACTTGTTCATAAAATGAAACTCACGATTGTACATGGTCATAGATGTTTCTGTTTCATATTCATATCTCTTAATTTTATAACAAAATCTTAATCTTTGTTAATCAATTAAATGTGCCTATTGTCAATAGATGTACACCTTTCAATACTAAAAAAAATATTTAATATGAAAAAGATATTATATGAAATAAATAATAATATAATATTAAACTAATAATAAAAATAACTAAAAATAAAGATATGACCAGCTTACATTACAATCATATGTGCTCCCAAAGAGCAAATGTCATGAATGAGATTTGAACTCTGACATGAGGAATACAAACAATTCCTCCCAAACTTTGAATGAACCGTGTGTGTATATATATCGAGGTTGTAATATATGGAGTTGATACTAATTACTTTGGTTTCGTATATCATTGCTTTATATTAAAAAATATTTATTGGTTTCAATTTGTTATATTTAGATTTTCCCTAACTTTAATTAATATTTCATTAAACCAACTTAGTAGTGAAGAGTTTTTTTGTTTTTTTGTTTTTTTTGTTTTTTTTTGTTTTTTTGGGATAAAACTGTGCAAGATTTTGAAAAGTCCAAGTGTTTACTAATCTCTTCATTTTATCATTTTTATTAATCTTTTCATATTGGCTAAATTATTAATTTATTAATATTGGCTAAATTATTTTTAAAAATAATTTTATTAATCTCATTTAATGGTTATTTCGTTATTTTATTCTTTCTTCTCGTCCTTTTACTTTTCTTTCTCGTCTTTAAATACAAACCCAAGCATATTATTTTCTAACATATTAGCTTTATTTTCCCCAATGATGGGTGGAGTGTCCACTGAAAACTTTTTATCACATTTGAAAAGCTTGGACACAATTTTATCGATACTCTTAAGAGTATGATGAACTCTGAAAATCTACATTCTCAAAATCATTGTAGTGGTTATGGAGGTTAATATATTATAGAATTTATTAATATTTTTTAATTCTTTAATATTAATGTTTTAAACCATCATCGATCCATCTTATCCCGTGACCTATCAAGAGTTAAGATAGATCTAAAGTTAAGATAGATTTATGCTCATTATTATTTCATTCCATGTAAGTTTTACATAGTGGATGTAATTAGTATTTTTAAGTGAGTCCACTTTAATTTTATTAAGATTTTTTTCTTTTAATTTTACTTATGTATGTACCTAGTTATTTAATTATTTTTTTACTACTTTAATTTTATTGTTATTATTTTTTTTTAAATTTAACCCACTTTAATTTTTGTTTAATGTAAGGTTATCTAATCTAAATTTTTAAAGAGTGATGTGGAATAAATGTAATTTGGTTTTAATTAAGGTTTAGTGGTTAGTTAGGAAATAATTATTATTGCAATTTTTTAATTAATTAAAAATAAAGAGTATGAAATCTTTGGTATGGAGGATGTGTGAGAGAATATGAAATATTATCTTATTGTTTTATCTTAGTCTTTATTAAATTAAATACTTTTTAGAGAGTGTTGTGGAATAAATGTAATATGGTGTTAAAAAAGGTTTAGTGGGTACTTTGGTGATGGTTATGATTAGTATTTTCTAATTAACTATAAGAAAAGTGTATAGAGTAGTAGCTATTCAAGGTGTGCCAAAGAATATAAAATATCACCTTATTATTTTGATAAATAAAGTGTGAGCATTTCTAGAAATGATAGGTCATATTACATGTATTTCACCAAAACTACCTACTTGTCCTTATTTAATAATAATTAATATAATGGATCTAGTCCACTTTACATTGAGTAGCTTCCATAATTACACTATTATTACTTTAGCGGACCCTAAACTAAAACATTATCTTTCATATAATTTCAAATTTTAAATTAAAATAGTATGTATATTGTTTTCATTAAGTCAACTACTTCTAGCTTCCATCTTTAAGAGAAGAAGATGCATACATGTAGAATTACTATTACTACTATGCAATCTAGAGGAGAAGGTGCCATGGAATTAATATTACTAGTTGCGACATAAAATCTAGATATTACGACATTTTTCCAATATTTTTTATGTAACACCATGTAGGTTCAATCACTATAATTGGTAGTGAGATTAAAATTGGAATTCACATATATTGTCATCACTCATATTCCATATTCGCTACTAACCCATCCCCATTGTTGATTTCCTATTGCTACTCTTACTCTTCAAATTTTAAAGCAAACCCAACTTGTTTTTTGTTTTACACAAGTGTTCCTAAGATGGGAGGGAGAGTGAGATGATATTCATTGAATTTTTTAGGGTTTGGTAAAAATGTGGTAGGTAATGTACGTCAGAGTTCCAAAGCAGGTGATGACAACTTCTATCACACTCCATGGTTGTGGGTATTTAGGCGAAATTGGTCAATATATCCTTCAAAGACATGGTCATAGGGGAGGAAAATCTAAATCAGTTTAGATATGAAATTGGGGGGGGGGAGAAAGGAACCAATCAAGGATGATGCTAGTAACATGAAGAAACATCAAAATAAATAGACATAAAACACGACGCATAATGGATAACTAGCTAAAAATAAAGAAAATCCAAGATATGAAGTCACATCCTCCAACATTGGTCATTATATTTAATGTATGAAATACCATGCAACCATAGGGATATATATAGACATATATATTTCTAAGAAATCTCTATTATTATGGGCCAAATATAAGAAACACAAATTCCATATAGACCTAAATTAGGATCCGAGGCATTCTTCACCACTATTTTTTCCTGCAACGAGGAAAAAAATAGAAGGGATCTCACAAAAGGTTGATGGAAAAAAAGTGGTAATTGGGTGAGAAAGAATGTACTCACATATGAATGTTTGTGTTATTAAGATAGTGCATGCATTCCTAATGTCATAGGTTCGAAAAAACTTGAACCGCCACCCAGGATGCCACATTAGCTCCTTGACAAGAACGCACATTTTTTTTTAATAATGTGCACACATTCCTAAGAATGTGCATATGTTCCTAGGAATGCATGCATGCTCTAGGAACATGTGTGTGTTCCTATTGGGCCCAATTAAAAGGGCTTGCTACACTTTTTTTTTTTATTTCAGTTACCATGCGATGTGCTTGAGAGTTCATTGAGCAAATTGAAGATATGGGGCTTTTTGAGGAGGTGTCCACACGATCCTGATGTCATCTCATAGGTATTCTAGGTAATTGTTTGTATGCAATTTCATATTTTTTTAATTTCCTAACCTATTTAATTTAATTTTTTCTTATTTTCTAAATTAATTTAAAAAATGAACCTAATTTAAATAAATCTCATTATTAAATTGCAGCACAATAATTAACATGGAACTTGGAGAAAACAAAATCCTGACACAACCATAAGAAGGAACACCAAACCCAAACCCACAATCAACAAATGTAAACATGGAAAATGAGGAAGGGTTCAAGTGTCTTAGATCTATTCGAAAAATTTATGAAATATTGTAGAGCCCACCCAATTGTCATTAGATACTTCATTAGACACCATTATATCATCCATTGCAAGTGCCTAAGGGAAATTAACCAATATTTGTTATTACAGGGCTAGGATGTTTGAATATTACAATATTGAAATAGATAAAAAAACAAGTGAGACTATTGAACATTAAAAAACAAGAATTTATGTTGTAATGTTCCCTAGCTCAGTTGAGGTCCATTATGTGCATAAATACTCATAAATAAAACTTTTTTTGCTAATTAATCTCATGTAGATTGCTAGTTACAAATTACACACACATTTAACTATTTCATGATACACACACATGTATATTACTAGATAACTATTGGCTTCCGAAATGCATGGGAAGTCCATCAGATGGACATCCCATCCATTGCGACAACCAAGGGATGGGAGGTCCATCTGATGAACAAGAATAATGCATTTATTCACGATGATATCTCTGAGGATATCTATATGGAGCATCCCCAAGGATTTATCCAGGATTTATCTTTGGTATATCGACTGAAGAAGTCTCCTTATGGCCTCAAGTAGGATCCAAGGGCATGGCATGCCAAGATGGACTCCTACCTACTATCATAAAACTTTGTAAGTTGTAAATTAGACACAAATGTTTACATGCTCGGGGCGACTGATTCACTTCTACTCTTAGTTCTATATGTTGATGATTTGATGATCATTAATTTCTCAACTTCAGTGATTGTTGAAGTCAAGAGGATTCTATATGATAGGTTTTTTGTGACAGACATGGGTCCTCTACACTTCTTCCTTGGACTCGATATTAGTCTGGATACATCAGGCATCAAACTGTATCAGGCCTAGTATGCATGAGATCTCCTTGAGAAATTTCACATGACAGACTACAAGTCTGCCCCGACTTCTTTCCTATCAGGAGTTAAACTTGAGGATGGTGAGGAAACTCCACTGGTTGACAATGCACTGTACAGACAACTAGTGGGGAGCTTATTGTATCTCACACACTCTAGACAAGAAATCTCCTATGAAGTTGGCGCAATTTCTAGGTTCATGCAAGAGTTGCATGAGATACATTGGAAGGTTGAAAAGTGTATCCTTCGATACGCACAAGACACCATCACCTTTGGGATTCATTATGCAACAGACTCAACATTGGACCTCATCGGGTTCACTGATTTTGATTGGGTTGGCGATAACATTGATCACAATTCCACATATGGTTACTCACTCAATCTTGGTTTAGGGCCTGTCTGTTTGTTGAGATAGAAGTAGGATGTTAATGCTTTATCTTCAGCTGAGGCAGAGTACAGAGGGGTATTTAACATAACCATTTAGACTATGGGGCTACAACCTTTTCTCACTAAGTTGGGGAATTCAGTTTCATCGAGTGATGATCATCTAGTGTGACAACCATAACACTCAGAAGTTCTGTAGAGATCTAGTTCAGAGGAAATGGATGAAGCACATTAATATCCACATGCACTACATACAATATTTATTACATGAGGGGATAATCAACCTGTAGTTCTATCCTTTAGCATAACAAACTACAAAAATATTCACCAAGACCTTCATTGAGTAGAAGTTCCAATCTCTGTACAATCATCTTGGAGTGAAGGACATAGTTTCCTAGCAACTGTTAGTTCTTCTTTTACATAGATTTTACCTTAAGGGGGTTTTTTTTCCATGTTTTTTTCCCTCTTTCCTCACTTTATTTCAGTGTATATTTTTTATTTGGGTACCTAACATGGCCTCGTTGTCGGGGCCCATTCTTTATTTTCAACATAGTAATGTTCAGGAGGGTGGTTGGAGTTACTTCACACACACCTATGATTTATTTTTCCTAAGGTTTTTCCTTTTTTATAGGTCATTATTCAGTCTCCTATATTTTAGGAAGAATATTCCTCTAGGGAGAATATTCTCTTCAGTTTTCACTTCAATTTGATCAGTTGAGCGGATTCTAGATGCTACATTGGGATTATCACGATGCAACATTGGGATCATCAGCAACTAATGTGCATTGTCCTTGGTATCATCACCAGACTAGCACATTACCCATGATTCCTTGATCTCCTCCTCACTTTACTATGTTTGAGTTAGTAAACTAAAGACTGATAGACTAGTTAAATGAGCTAGGTGGCAGTTCACTCCCGCAACTGCCCAAGAGACTGAACTAGTTGGTAGTTTACTCCCGTAATTGCTAGTGTGAGTACAAATCACTCTACACCACCACTATGGCCCATTGGCTTCTCCTTAAGTGCACATTGGTTGAGTTATATAGAGTATTTCATGTGTAAATTATCAATTATTCATTTAGTTAATTAGAATTCTTTGATTCTTTCTCTCTTGTTGTTTCTCAATTTCTCTCTACAAATGTGTGTGCTATTTTGTATCTATGTCTATTATGTGTAAGTTCAACACATTTACAGATCGAATACCACCATGATGATTGAATTATTTCCTGATTTAGGTAAGCCTACAATGAAGTCCATAGAAATATATCGCCAAATAGAAAGGGGAAGCAAAAGTGGTTGGAGTGTGCCCAGAGCTTTGAAAGTTTCTCCCTTGTTGCATTGACAGACCTCACATTCAACCACAAAGGTGCATATGTCTTCTTTCATACCCTCCCAAAAAAAGGAACATTTGACTCATTCATAGGTTTTGGTAAATCCTGAATGCCCGAATGTGGGTGAGGTATGAAGTTCATAAAGCACAATGGATTTAAGTTGGGAATGAATGCATAAATTCAAGAAGCCTTTGTAGCGAATCCCTTCATTATTCCAAGAGTACGTCCGAGAAACTGAAGAATTTTTTTGCAATTGGTGGAGCAGTCTAGAAATGTTTGGGTCTTGCAACCATTCTCAATGAACATCTTGGAGCCAATATGGTACAATGAAGAAGAGGGAGAAAAGGGACCCGTCTTATTCATATTTTCTAGCAAGAGCATAGGACACTACATTTTCCTTTCCCTTCTTGTAAATGATCTCATAATCATAGCCAAATAACTTTCTCACCCATTTTTTTTGTGTCGGGGATGAAATTTGTTTTTCAAATAAATCGTTGACCCAATAAATAAGGACGCCAGAGATCCCCAACATGAATAATAGATAACATTTTGTTTTCATAAATGGATTGGCCCAAATGTCACTCTGAAAGTTGTTTGCTAGTGAAGTCCAAGGTGTTGGAGTTACTTCACACACACCTTGGATTTATTTTTCCTAAGGTTATTCCTTGTTTATTAGTCATAATTAGTCATTATCCAGTCTCCTATATTTTAGGGGAGAATATTCCACCTGGAGAATATTCTCTTTCAGTTGACACATCAGTTTGACTAGTTGAGTTGAGTTTAGATGTTGCATTCAGATCATCACCATGCAACGTTGGGATCATCACCATGTTAATTAGACCTTGCCTTGGTATCATCACCAGAGTGGCGCATTAGCCTTTATTCCCTGAGCTAACTCCTCACTACTCTCTATTTGGTCAGTTAACTGAAGACTAGTTGACTAGTTAACTCAACTAGGTGGCAACCCACTTCCATAACTGCATGAGAGACTAGAATAGGTGGCAGTTCACTCCCGTAACTGCTGGTGTGTTTCCATATCACTCTAGACCACCAATATGGCTCATTGGTTCACCTCAATTCAAACTCATTGAGATATACAAAGTATATCATGTGTAAATTATTCATTATTCACAACAGTTAATGAGAATTCTTCCATTCTTTCTCTCCTTCTTATTCTTTCTCCAATTCTCTCTGAAAGTGTGTGTATTATTGTTTAGTTATATCTATTATGTGTCGGTTCAACACATTTACATGGTATCAGAGCCAACAGATTGCTAAGAAAAATCTACACCAAATTTTTTTGCAGGTATAAAAGATTGAAGACAACGGAAAGATGGAATTCCAAAAAGAATTCATTCTTACACCTTACAACTAGTTTTCATGGAAGGAGAAAATATCCGTACATATCCTGTCTATAGGGTTGTATAGGTTAAACATGAATATAGATCCAGAGCCGACATCATCCATAGAAAAATCCAAGTACTTAAATCACATGGATGAGGCACTCGAAACAATTTGTAGTCTTATTTCTCTCAATCTCCTTTTTCATATATCTTCCTGTAAGACTCCAAATGAAGCCTGGACCATCTTGGAAGGGATATTTGGAAAAAATGATGATATGAGGGGACACATTCTGGAGGTGTAGATGCTCACATTGGATCCAAAAAGCTTCGAGAATATCCAAGATTTCTTTACAAAATTCAAGGATTTACTATTGCAACTCAAAGCTTGTGGGGTTGATAAATCGAAGGAATAGAAACAAATGGTTCTCACCATTCTCTCCAATCTTGGTCCTGAATTCTCTGTATTCGTATCTACATTACATACTGTCAGATTCGCCTCTAGAGCCACCTAGAAGGTTCCTTCTCTTGAGGAATTTATTGAATCCCTGACACAAGAGCAGACCAAGCTCATCAACATGGGCGCAATCAAAGTCCAAAAGGTGCATGCACTCACTATGCAATATGTTAGCCACAAATATCATAAATCTAAATAAAAAGATAAACGAAAATCTCATGAACATCTGAAGAAGAAAGGGTACACAAAACCCTTCACCGATGCCTCCAGATCCAAAGGAGAAAAGGGGAGAAAAGGGGAGAAATGCACATACTGTCACAAAGGATTCCATTCAGAATATGCATGCATGAAAAAAAAAATAGATTTGATGTCTCAAATAATTCATCAAAACAACCTTTGAGATCACATCCCTGAGGGTGCAAAGAAGAAGAAGCCAGAAGATCCGAATTCCGAAAAAGGCAATTCTAGCCATGCCTTGATTACCATCAACTCCTCTCCTAATGCTTGGATCGTAGATTCAAGAGAATCACATCACATGGATTCCTCAGAAGAAGTCTATTCTTAATTGGATTCATGCAAAGGTCCTCCTATTCTGATGGGGGAAAACTCTTCTGTTGAAGTCACCGGGAAAGGAAGGATTGAACTCACCAATGGAATCTTCAAGAACGTGCTACATGTTCCCAAAGATTTTGTCAACCTTATCTCCGTATATCAAATGAAAAATTTCGGCACTCGAAATAAATTCATATTCACACCAAATTCTATGGACATCTATGACATGCAAACCAACTCCAGGGTTGCTACCGGTGAGGTAAATCATCAGTCTAGATTGTATACTTTTTCTGAATTCATTGAACCTGATTCTGCTTTACTAATTACTCATGCTGATGAAAGTAGTAGGATATGGCACGAAAGGTTTGGACATTTGAATTTTAGATACATGCAACATCTTAGCAAGAACAGATTAATTGATGGTCTACCAGACATCCATTTCTCCAAGGGAGTATGTGAGGGTTGTGTTCTCGGGAAACACCCTCAAGAGAAATTCAACAAAGGAAAGTCTCTGCGAGCTTATACACCTTTCGATTTGATCCACAGTGACCTTATGGGTCCTTTTCCACATCCATCCATCAACAAAGTGAGGTTTCTTCTCATTTTTATTGATGATTTCTCACGTTTTACTTGGATCTACTTTCTCAAGAAAAAATCTGAGGTCTTTCAACACCTCAAAGATTTCAAATCCTTGGTTCAGACATAGTCCATAAAGAATATCAAAGTCCTCCGAACTAATAATGGGGGAGATTATGTAAACCATGAGATCCATAATCTTTTCCATGAGGTAGGGATTGAGTTACAACACATAGTTCTCTATACTCTGCAGCAAAATGGAGTTGCTAAATGGAAAAACCAATCTCTAAAGGAGATGGCATCTTGCATGTTGCCTGCAAAGTCACTACCACAGAGACTATGGTTTGAAGCACTTAATTGTGCCACATACATCCAAAATAGATCTCCCCATAGATATGTCAAGGATAAGACCCCCTATGAGGCTTGGAGAGGCCTCAAACCGAAAGTGACCTAATTTCGCATTTTTGGTTCTCGTGCATGGGCCCAAATTCCCTCTAAAAAGAGGAAGGAACTTGATACACAGAGCACTAAGTGAATTTTTGTTGGATACCCTAACGGTGTGAAGGGATATCATCTTATTTATCTTTTCTCGAACTGGATCATCACTAAGCGTAGTGTCCAATTCGAGGAAAGTGTCTCACATGTACCTCAACAACCGCATGCAGACACCTTCACTCTTCCACCTGTCCGAGATGATGAGCATGCACATGTTGACTCTTCTTCAGACCAAAGTTATGATTCAGAGGACTCAGATGATTCAGATCCAAATTCAGTACAGTCATATACAGAGTCAGAGCATCCAGATGCAGTTGCAGAGCCAGAGAAGAGGCCCAAGTGGGCACAGACTACTCTTCAGGATGTAGGGGATCTTGTTAGTTATATAGCTGATACTAGGAGGAATCAATAGGATTTCGAGGAACCTCCTTTTTCACTCACTGCCACTGAAACATTGCCCTCTAGGCATGTTTTCTTAGTTCAGTCTTCAAATCCACAGTATTATGGTGAGGCTACTAGAAATCACTTTCGGGAATCCGTCATGTAGGAGGAATACAACTCTCTCCTCGAGAACCAGACTTGGTATCTCGTTCCCCTTCCTTATGGGAGGAAACTTGTCAGATGCGGATGGGTCTACAGGACCAAGAGCGTAGCGGATGGATAGATCAGTAGATACAAAGACATGCTTGTTGCCAAATCCTTTCAGCAGGTTCATGGTATTGACTATGATGAGACCTTCGCTTCAGTAGCAAAGATAGATTCCATTCAATTGGCCCTTTCCATTGCAGTATCCAAGGGATGGGAAGTCCATCACATGGACATGAAGAATGCATTTATTCATGGTGATCTCTTTGAGGAGATATACATGGAGACCCCCCAGGGATTTATGCAGGACTCATATTTGGTCTATCGACTGAAGAAGTCACTTTATGGCCTCAAGCAGGCTCCGAGGGCATGGTATGCCAAGATGGAATCCTACCTGTTATCACAGAACTTTGTACATTGTAAATCGGAACCAAAGGTCTACATGATTAGGATGACTGATTCACTTCTACTTTTAGTTTTGTATGTCAATGATTTGTTGATCACCGAGTGATCAACTTCAGTTATTGGTGTAGTCAAGAGGATTCTACATGATAGGTTTTTGATGATGGAAATGGGTCCTCTACACTTCTTACTTGGAATCAAGATTAGTTAGGATGCATCAGGCATCAAATTGTCTCAGGCCAAGTTTGCACGAGATCTCCTTGAGAGATTGCACATGAGAGACTACAAGTCTCCTCTAATTCCTTTCCTATCAGGAGTCAAACTTGAGGATGGAAGGGACGCTCCACTGGTTGATAGCACTCTATATAGAAAGCTAGTGGGGAGATTGTTGTATCTCACACACTCTAGATCACACCTCTCCTATGCAGTTGGCATAGTTTCCACGTTCATGTAGGAGTTACATGAGATACATTCGAAGGTTGCAAAGCGTATCCTTTGATACATACAGGGCACCATCACCTTTGGGATTCATTATGCAGAAGACTCTACATTAGATCTCATTGGGTTCACTGATTCTGACTGGGCTAGCGATAACATTGATCGCAAAACCACATGTGGTTACTCACTCAATCTTGGTTCTGGGCCTATATGTTGGTCGAGAAAGAATCAATCTGCCATTTATCTATCTTCAGCCGAGGCAAAGTACATAGGGGTAGTTAACATAACCATTCAAGCTATGTGGCTACAACATTTTCTCTCTGAGTTGGGCCTTCAGTTTCATCGGCTGATCATCATTTGGTGTCACAATCAGAGCACTCTGAATTTATACAGATATCTAGTTCAAAGGAAGCGGACGAAGCACATCGAGATCCACATGCATGACATCCAGGACTTAGTACACGAGGGGATCATCGACTTACATTTCTATCCTTTAGCAGAACAGACGACAAACATTTTCACCAAGACCTTCACTGAGCAAAAATTCCATTCTTTGTGAGGTCGTCTTGGAGTGAAGGACAGATTTGCCTATCAACTATCGTTCTTATTTTTACATAAATTGTACCATGAGGGGTTTTTTTCCCCTGAGGTTTTCCCTCTTTCCTCACTTTATTTTCAGTCTATCTTTTGTACTTGGGTACCTAACATGGCCTCGTTGTCAGGACCCAATCTTTATTTTCACCATAGTGATGTTTAGCGGGGGTGTTGGAGTTACTTCACACACACCTAGGATTTATTTTTCCTAAGGTTATTCCTTGTTTATTACTCATAATTAGTCATTATCCAGTCTCCTATATTTTAGGGGAGAATATTCCACCTGGAGAATATTCTCTTTCAGTTGACACTTCAGTTTGACTAGTTGAGTTGAGTTTAGATGTTGCATTGGGATCATCACCATCAAACATTGGGATAATCACCATATTTATTCAACCTTGCCTTGGTATCATCACTAGAGTGGCACATTATCCTTTATTCCCTGATTTAACTCCTCACTACTCTTTGTTTAGTCAGATAACTGAAGACTAGTTGACTAGTTAACTCAACTAGGTGGAAGTTCACTCTTGTAACTACCTGAAAGACTAGAATAGGTGGCAGTTCACTTCTGTAACTATTGGTGTGTTTCCATATCACTCTATACCATCACTATGGTGCATTGCTTCACCTCAAGTCGAACTCATTGAGATATATAGAGTATATCATGTGTAAATTATTCATTATTCACAACGGTTAATGAGAATTCTTCCATTCTTTCTCTTCTTCTTCTTCTTTCTCCAATTCTCTCTGAAAATGTGTGTATTATTGTTTAGCTATATATTTTCTGTGTAGGTTCAACACGTTTACACAAGGACCTTCCATCTTGCATGACGACGACTCCAATTCGTTTCCCATAAGAATCACATTCCAATACAAATTTATTTTTGAAGTCTGGGAGTCCTAGTACAGGGTTCAAGCACATAGAATACTTTAAGTCTTGGAAGACATCATCCGTAGAAAAATTCAAAGTGAAAGAATTATTTTAAGGAGGGAAGTGAGAGGAGCTACAATCTTTCCATAATTCTGAACAAACTTCCTATACTAGCTAGTTAAACCCAGAAAACCACGCAATCTCTTAAGAGTTTTAGGGCGAGGACAATCTTGTATAGATTCAATTTTCTTAGGATCCACTTAGACGCCATCATTCTAGACAATATGAACTAGGTGTTCCACTTTTGAGGCACCAAAGGCACATTTAGATTTTTTGAGGAAAATTTGGTGCTTAGAGAGTAAATGGAGAACTTGATTCACATGGGAGAGATGAGATGACCAAGTTTTACTATAGATGATAATATCATCAAAGAAAACTAAGAAAAAATGATGGATAAAAGGATGGAAGACATGATTCATAAGACTTTGGAAAGTGGAAGGAGCATTACACAATTCAAAGGGAATTACCAAGAATTCATAATGACCCTCATGAGTGTGAAATGTAGTCTTGGGAATGTCTTCTTATTACAAACAGATATGGTGGTAGCCAGAATGTAGATCCAATTTGGTGAAGTACTGAGAACCACTCAATTCATCCAAGGGGTCATCAATGACAATAATGGAGAATTTTTCTTTGATTGTGAGTTTGTTGAGAGCGCGAAAATTAGGACACATGTGCCAAGTACCTTCTTTCTTGAGTACCATGACCACAAGGAAGGAATAGGGGTTAGTACTGGGATGAATAACATCATCTTTGAGTAATTCATGAATTCTTTTCTCAATTTCATTATTCTAAGAAAAGGGATGACAATAAGGAAAAACATTGGGAGGAAGAGTGCCCAGTATGAGAGAGATAGAATGATCATGGACTCCACAGGAAGGGGGAAGTTCTTTGGGGGTGGTAAAAACTACTCGGTGGTGAGAGAGGATATATTGGAGGTCGGGATGCACATAAGGTGTCTCAATAGCATGAATGGACTGGAGTTGGGATATAATTCTTGAATGACCTTTTTTGAGGTTCTTTTCCATGCGATGGGAAATGATTATCTCAGAGGATCCTAATGTGATGCCTTGGAACTTATATTGTTTTCCCTCATGTTGGGAGTTCATGGTTAATTCCTTAGAATCCATTAGAATGGATCCTAGAGTGCGTAACCATTCAACACAAAAATCAATGACAAAACCACCCATGTCTATAGAAAACATATGGGATTTCAAGTGATACTGACCAATTTGGAGTCACACATTTTCACATTGTCCCCCACATTTCATGGAAGCACCATTAGCAATCATGACTTGAAAATTATTGATGGCATGGATGTAAAAATAGACTTCTTTGGAAATGTGACGATGAATAAAGTTATTTGTGCTACCATTGTCCATAAGGATGATGAATTTCCTATTTTTGATGTAACCAATTAATTTTAGTGTTTGGGAGTAGAGAATCTAGTGAGGGAATTAAGTGAAATCACCGGGTCAATGTCTGGTGGGTCAGAGGGTGGGGTGAGGTCATATGGCGGTGGTAGTTACTCCACGAGAGGGACAACAACGTCTTCTTCAGAAAGATCCTCAATAACAACCATAAAAAGGTTTTGTTCCTTACACTTGTGTCTGGGAAAATATTTATCACAATTATAACAAAGACCCTTCAGTTGACATTCAACCATTTCATCCCTAGTTAATTTCGGGATCTTGAGGGGATTCGTAGGAAGAAAACAACTCGTGGGTTTAGGGAGAGGAGGAAAGGAGGGTTTGTAGGTATGGGAGGAGACAATATGTTGGGATTCCTTGGGTCATTGAGTAGCTTCCAACCAATGCTGGGTGTGTTCCATTAGAACGTGTGTACGGATTTAATATTTGAGGCCACTGATAAATCATTCCCGAAAGAAATCATCTAACATGCCCTCCATTTTGAAAGACAAGTGCTAAAATACGACAATAAAGTCTTACATTGTCCCAAACTACTTTAACTTGGTCAAACTACCTAAATGGTGGGTGCGAGAGTCAAAGAGGTCATAAAGTTCAGCCACAAACTGTATCCAAGAAAGATACTCTTGGCATGCCTTTTTTATCCATTACCACCATTGCCATCATTCCGGATCCAAATCTAGGACACCATAATGATGCTTGGCTAAATCTTCAGTAATTGCATGAAAATAGAAACAATCTTCCATTTGGGTGACCCATCTTGTGGGATCCAAGCCATCAACTTTGTTCACCTTAATATTGGGAGGGCATAAGTCTCTAGAAAAGTGGTTAGTATGAGGACCTTGGTAATGGAAAGAGTCATGGTCATCCTGATAAGATGGTTGTTCAGAAGAGGAAGGGTTCAAGGAACGAGCCATGAAGTGTTCTTTGAGGTATTTGATGTATGAAAATTATTCCTTGAGGATCGTAATATATGAATTGATTGCAATAATGTCGGATATTCTTGATGTCTTCCTGGTTCTAGTGGTTGTTAGCAATCAAGGTATTGAGTTCTTGGGCTATGGTTGTAGCCATTTAAAAAAATGGGTAGGAAAATGTTATAGGGGAAAGAAAAGGGCTTTTTAGGGGTGGGTGGGACCACTTCGAAGAAGGGTGTCAAATGATAGGTACCACTACGATCAGGGTGAAAAGGAGGATCCAATGGGATAAGGGACAAATAGGGGTGTCGGGGAAGGGTCGGGTCCACAAAACAAATGTGTGTTAAAAATGATAGGTATCACTGGAGTCAGGGCAAAGAGAGGAACGCATTGGGATAGATCCCAAATAAGTGTGTCGAAGGGACCAATATACCTTTTTTTTACTCCTACAAAGTTATACTCTAGTCTGAATAATACTGCAGTGATGAAATGTCCAAATTATTAAAAGGAATAAATGTGTAGTAATTTCGCAACCAAAATGTGGAAGGCACAGTTGTGTGGAAATAGATCTTGTCTGATATGTTTTTTTTCTTCCCCTAGGGGTAGGATATTCAGGGTTTCTATAGACAAGGGTTTGCCCTGTGCTATAGCTCTCTGATATACATGCAGGGTCCAATAATAGTACTTGGCCCAATATCACAGGGCACCAACTAAGGATCCTAGACCATGCCTATAGCTGTACTACCCGACTACTAAGTACTAGAGAGTAACTTCCCGAATGTTGTTCTCAATGGCACTATAACAGTAAGGAAGTTGATTGGTTTATCTATGGAGGGCTTCAATAAATCTAGGTCGATCTGTATATAGGTGTTTTATGATTCACTACCACACGAAAGGGTACCAATAGAAGCTACAAGGGTGGCCAAAAAATGTGTGCTTAAGTACATATTTTATTTATTATGTGTATAACTCCCTGACCGTGGATTTATGTGCATAATGACATATCTTTGTTACTTTAAGACATTGAAATATGTCTCTACCCTAAAAAAATTTAACCCACAATTTCTTGTCGAGGAAGGTGCAACAACCCTTCTTAAATAGGTGTATATGATAATTAATTATAATTAATTTAATAATATAATTGTCCTAAAAGATTAGCTAAACCATAATTATTTCTTAAAATAACATTAACTAATTAATTATTATTAATTAGTTATTCATGATTGTCAATGATT
>ML780296.1:107595-121453 GCA_009831015.1 Picea engelmannii | reverse complement strand
TTAATTAATAAGGTAAATAAATAAAAGGAGGATAATAAATTATATTATTAAATTAAGTTACGTACCCGAAAAGGGATAACATATTAACTACAAGGGATAAGATATTAAATAAAGGGGATAAGGGGCATTAACGGGAAAGGATACGAAGGTAATAAATGGGTTAGGTAGGGAGTAAATGAGGGGGGAGTCGTTGAAGGAGGAATATGGAGGGGAAGGATGTGGACGGGAGGGCATTCGACGGGAGATGAGCGATTGATTTTGGGGGCTCTGGATTTGCAGAGAGGAGTGGAGTTTTGGGAGTGGGATTGTATCAGTCAGGCACCGGGGTTGCTGGAGGTTTTGGGCATGGGGGCCAGGATATCCATATGATATCCTAGAGCTAGGAAGTTACCTAGTTGGCAGGGAGGAACTAGGTTTTGGGTAGTGTTTTACAGTCCAACAACGGTCAAGAAGGTAAAGGACAAACGGAGGGTTATTAGCATCAAGTTTAGGTTTTTAAAAATTATGCAATTGTTTTTAATCTCTTATAAAATTTTATTATTATTGATAAATTTGTATGCGAGTGTGCTAAATTATAGAAATTCTTGAATTTTACTTCTATGTTGTAAAATAAATGGTTGTTTAATTTAATTCGGCTATTACGGAAGGTGATCTGATACCACTTGTAGTATTCCAGATATAAAATATTATGTAGAACATAAATATTTTAGCTAGAAATTACATAGAAACAATGATATAACCAAAAAAATACGAGAATAATACGAGAATAGTACCAAAATAACACCAGAATGAGGACTTTGATTACTGATAGAAATGTTCACTTGCCTCTTTGAGGAGGAAACCTCGAGCATAGAAGAGCTCTATTACAATAATATCTAGGACAAGATTTATCATACCCTCTACTTCTATTTTAACTAAATCTATCTAATCAAAAGAACAATCTAGAGGACGATCCTTCTAGAAGTGGAAGCTTCTATTAGGTCTTCTTACATTTGACTTATTCTTCCTTATTGCTAGGCCTTATTAATATTGGCCTTTATTACATGGAATTATATTATTCTACCTACGTGAGGGGTCACAGAGGTTATGTCCCTAACATCACCCATATTGCATGAGGACAACCTCGATTCATCTCCCAGATGCATCACATTCTATTACAAAGGTCTTGAGAAGTCAGGGAGGGCCAGTACAAGAGTATTGCATGTATCTTCTTTCAAGGCTTGGAAGGATTGGTCATCTATTGGAGTCCAACTCAATGCATTATTTTTCAGGATATTTGTTATGGGAGCTATAATTGTTCCATAATTCTGAATAAAATTACCGTAATATCCCGTTAAACCTAGGAAACCACACATGATTTTAAGATTTTTAAGGCAAGGTCAATTTTTCATAACTTTAATTTTCTTAGAATCTACCCTTAAACCATACTTGCCAAAAATATTACCTAGGTACTCAACTTTATAGATACCAAAAGAACATTTAGAATGTTTGAGGAAAAGTTGTATCTTAGAGAGGAGATGGAGAGATTGATCCACATGGTTGATATGGGTTGGACACATTTTACTATAGATGAGAATATCATCAAAGAAAACTAATACAAAGTGATATAGGAAAGCACGAAAGACATGATTCATTAGACTTTGAAAAGTGGAGGGGGAATTACATAGACCAAAGGGAACGATGAAGAACTCATAGTGACCCTCATAAGTGTGAAGTGCATTCTTGGGAAGGTCTTTCTCTTTCATGCGTATCTGATGGTATCCAGAATGTAGGTAAAGTTTGATAAAGTATTGAGCCCCATTGAGTTCATCCATAAGGTCACCTATGATACGAATGTGAAATTTTTCCTTGATGGTAAGTTTTTTGAGGGTACAAAAATCAGGACACATGTGACAAGTTCCTTCCTTTTTTAGAACCATGACTACATGTGAAGAATAGGGGTTGGTAATGGGACGTATAACTCTCTCTTCTAGAAATTGTTGGAAAATTTTCTCAATTTTATTTTTTGAGAAAAGTGATGATGATAAGGGAGAAAACTAGGAGGAATTTTTCCTTGGATTTAAGGAATGGAATGGTCATTGTTGTCGTGGGAGGGGGGGAGGCATTGGAGTAATTTGGAAAACAATGTGATGTTGGGAAAAGACAGATTGAAAGCTGGGGTTCATAGAGGGTTTCTCAACTGCTTGAATGGAATGGAGCTGGGAAATGATTATAAATCGACCTTTCTTAACTAACTTTCCCATGCGATGGGAACTATTGATTTACGACAACATTGCTATAATTCCTTTGAATTTATAGTGTTGTCCTTAATGTTGAAATTGCATGGTTAAATCCTTAAAATCCATGGTTACGGGGCCCATATTCCATAGTCATTCAACACAAAGTACAATTTCATAACCACCCATGTCAATAGAAAACGTGTTAGATTTCAAGTTATATCAACCAATTTGTAGGTGCACATTTTCATAACACCCCCTACATTTCATGGAACCACCATTGGTAATCAAGAATTAAAAATTGTAGATAGCATGGATATAGAAATTAATTTCTTAGGAAAGGAGATGATGAATGAAATTATGAGTGTTTCCAATGTCAACTAGGATGATGAATTTCCTATGCTTAATGTAACGAATCAACTTGAGGGTTTGCGAAGTAGAAAAACTAGTGAGAGCATTCAGTGAAATCAGTGGTTCAATTTCAGGAGGATCAGAGGGGATCATAAGATCATATGCTTGGTGTAACACTTCCTTGGGTGAAACCTAAACATATTCATCATAAACATCCTTAAAGATGGCCATAAAAAGTTTCTTTTCTTTACACTTGGGCCTAGGAAGGTATTTATTAACATAATTGTAAAAAATTCCCTTGAGTTGGTATTCATCTATTTCTTCTCATGTTAATTTTTGGACCTTGCTAGGAGTGGCTAGAGGGGCACGATTGGGGGTCTAGGATGGGGAACAAAAGAATGTTTATTTTTCTGGGAAAAGATGACATATTGTGCCTCCTTGGCTTGTTTAGTTTCTTCCAACCAAGTGTGGGAGTCAACCATGAGGATATGGGCTCGGATTTCATCCTTGAGGCCACTTATAAAGAATTCCTAGAAAAAATGCATCGGTCATACCCTCCATGTGGAACTTCAGGTGCTCAAAGTTAGTGATAAAATATTACATTTTTATAGACTATTTCAACTTGTTCAAGTGGCCTAAATGGTGGGTGTATGTGTCAAAGTGTTCGTACATATCAACAACAAAATATGTCCAACAAACATACCCTTGGCATGAATTTTGAATGCATTTCCACCATTTCCATCGTTCCATATCCAAATAGTGAACATCGTGAGGAAACTTGGTCAAGTCATCAATATTGCCATTTAGCGAAAAATAATGTTCGATTTGAGTGACCCAGATTGTTTGATCTGAGCCATCAAATTTGGTCACCTCAACTCTGGGAATACGAGGGTTGGGATTGGAATGAAATTTTAGAGGATTTGAAGAGTCAAAACCTTCGACTTGGGTGCTTGGGAAATAGGGGGAAGGAACTTGGGATTGGGTCATGAATTGTTTGAGAGTGGAGTGGAGTTCATCCATTTGACTATTGAGCTAGTCCTGGATGAGGTAGACTTTGTCATGCATGGAAATCATGTCATTATTCACTTTTCCCTTAATGGAAGCAATGTTATTATTACTTTTCTGATTTGTTTCTTCTTCGTGAGTGGGATCCATTAGGGGATGGTTGGGTCCAAAAACAAAAATAGGTGATATATACCACTAGAATTAGTTAAACGAGAATAAGATAATGCAAAAAGTGGGAAATAAGGGTGGCATGAAGGGTATGGGCCCACATGGAAAAAAAAAATGGTTAAAAATGATAGGTATTACAACGATCAAGGGGAAGAGGGGAATCCAATGGGATATGTTTCAAATAACAGTGCAATAAGGACCTAAATATTTTTTTTTTACTCCTACGAAGTTATAATCGAACCTGAATAATATTGTAGTGTCAAAATGCTCAAATTATTAATACGAAAAAAATGTGTGTTATTTCGCAACTAGAATGCAAGAGGCAAGGCTATGCTGCCAAAATATCATGTTTATTCATTCTCTATTCTGTTCCCCCAAGGTAAGGGTTTTTAGGGTGCCTAGGGATAAGGGTTTTCCATGTGGTATAGCTCTTTGATATATGCGTGGGGTCGAATAGTAGTAGTCGACACAATATCTCAGGGAACCAACTAAGGAGGATCAACCATACCCTTAGATGTAATACCCTATTACCCAGGTATTAGAGAGTATCTTCACGAGTGTTGTTATTAGTGGAACTATAGAAGTCAATTAGTTGATTAATTGATCGAGGGATGGTTTCAAGACACCTAGGGGACTCTCGGTATACCTTCTAGTACATGGGAGTGATGGTCATGTACAAATTATTTCTAGTGCATAACTACATGACGAGTACTAATAGGGGTCACTGTAACACCTATTTTCCCCCAAAACTATAATTATGAAAAAACTCATATGCTAAGGTTATGATGCATGTAATTATGTTTTGATTTAATATAAACACCAAACCACTAAGTGAGAAGGAACAACCTTGATGGTACTAGGCATGATACAACTAGAGGAAGTTGATGAGGCAGAGGGACTAATGGAAAGGTTGAGTGTAGTGGAGTTGATATGCATCAATGAAGGAAATAGGAATCTTGTAGAAAAAAGATTATTTATGCTTGTATAAATAAGGAACTACACCTACCACCATAACAGGCATACATGAAACCATGTGACCATTAAATAGTCTCACAGAGGTAGTTGAAAAATTAATGAATATAGGAAGTTGACCCTTGTAGATGGAAAAGGTTGACTGAAAACATGATAGGGGATACCACAAAACTATCCCTTCAGATTGTGAATGGTAGACTGTAGGTTATGTCTACAAGAAGTCATATAAAGCTCGAGGAGAGAGAGAAGAATACTAGAGGAGGAAAACAAAAAGAAAAAGAAGAGATCATATGAGAACGACAGACAAACAAAGAAGAGGACACAAATCAATGAATATAGAATAAATAATAAAGCGCAGAGGTTTGACTATGTCGATTGATGAAAAATAAGGAAAGAGAGGAGGTTTCTGGAAGATAATAGGAATATTTTCTGAGTTTTTGATGATCACCCTGAACATAGAAGACCTGGATAACCAAACTTGAGAAATATCCCATCTTGGTTCTTACTGGATAGAAACCGATAGTGGTAAGGGGAAGTCAACGAGGGATTTTTAAGAAGAGAAGGGAGTACCTTGTGCAGAGAAAATCCAGTTGAGAAACCACCTAATAAACCTATAGATACCCAAAGCTTAGTGGGAGGTAGCAAATTCTTTTGTGTAAGAGGATGAAGGAGAGTAACCTTCCTAGATCATTGCAAAATTAGAACCCTGCTAACTCAATTTCCTTGGTGGTATAATCGCTTGGCATGGGGATGGTATGCTATAGGAAGTGCCTCTACAACAAGGCCTAAGGTTGGGAGGAAAGACGCCCTCTCTTAGTCAGTTTGATTTGGAAAATCCATTATCAAATAAGTGTTTATTTTCACTAAAAATAACTAGGATTGGTATATTTGAATGTTTGTGCAGTCGTCTGAATCTAAAAGAAACTTTGTTGTTTATAATCTTTGGTTTGAATGCATGAAAGTTGATATACATTGTAATGTTTGTTATTTCTATAATAATTGTGAAATAAGATAAGTATGAACTGATGTATGCTTGAGCACTTAATATCCCTGTGGGGAGAATCAATAGATGTAGAAAAAAAATTATTCTTAGGTTTCTATGACTTGTAATGACCTTAGAGTAGTCCTAAAACCTTGAAAATCCAGGTCAAAGCCTTGCAGAACTCGAGAAATGGCTAAGTCCTCAAATAGACTGTTATATCTCCTTAAAGCCTTATTTTAATGAGTAGAGAATGAGAACCATATATTTGGAGAGATATGAACCATTGATCATAGTGATCTATTCAGAGTGGAAGTTTTGGGAGGAACCATCCAACGCTGTGGGAAAACCTCCAAATGAGAGTCTCTAAAACTAACTATTCAGAGTGGTACTTTCGGGGGGTGAATCTCTTGTGTTGTGGAAAATCCTTGAATGAGAGACTCTTAATTTGAGCATGTGTGGACCGTATATATGTAAGAAGATAAGTTAATCCTTAGTTTTTTATCATTGGGGGTCCCACTTAATCGATCAAAAGGAAGGAAAAATATGGCACTAACTGGGAGTGTCAGTATGACGATGCATGTCAGAAATCAATTGGTCGATGGGAGTGAGTGTGGATCTAGCTAGAGTGGAGATGACCAATTTCGGGACTAATTATGAATGGTTCAGGGTACTCATCTGAAGTGTTCACAATATGACTCTAAAGGAAGGTATATATATACCATAGGTATGTCAAAGGCCAATATGAGATGATAGTTGTCGATATGTCGTAAGTCCCATTTAGGTTAAGAGACAAAGTGTTGACATCATGAATGACATGGCATGCCAAAAAGGTATCTAGAGTGTCCTTAGGACTATAGATTCCAAACATTGAATAGTTGATGAGTAGAGTGTGGCCCATCTAGATAGCAAGAATTTAGACTTCCTAAAAAATCTCAACCATTAGTCAAGGAGAACGTAAGTGCATCAACATCATTCTTCGAGAAGACAAAATATTCATGGATAACCTGATTTTAGAGCATTGAAACTTACTAAACATTTATAACATTGAATGAATGATATTGAAATGGAATATCCTTCAATGTTGTACCTGTCAGAGGTAAAAGTTGAGTGAACTAGGAGAAGGCATGAATGCTAATGAATATAGGCTTATGTGGTTGGAAGTTCCCACATTGAAAGTTAGACAGGTGCCACTTCAGAGCCATGTTTTCTCCACGTTAGATGACATGAGTGATGTGGTACCACATGGATTCCACATGGTAGTGAGATAGATATTGAGCATGATAACCCAAGAAATTTGGAGGGACATAACTTTCAATTTAGAGGTCAATTTTGAGTGAAATTATAATCATTGGAAAACTCTTGACGAGCAAAGAATATTAGAGATGTCAAGAAGGAAATTTGAGATGGTCGAGAAAATTGAATATTCTAATGCCCCATCCCTTAAAATGAAACTGAGGGGTTGGGTGTGTTACAGAGTGGTATCAGAACATATTTCAAAATATAGGCTTGAATTGGTCACCTGGACTACTTAAGATTGTTTTAAAGGATTTTATGTTTTCTTGAATCCATGTTTTAAAAATTATGTTGACATAGAAATGTTAATGATGATTGTTGCTTCAAAATGTAGGGTGAATTGAAAGTCTGCAGTGGTGAATGGTGCGTAACAATATAAACAACACCTTGCACCTCACAGACAAATATTCTGATGGCCAAAGGAACAAAGAAACCACTCTAGACTTGATGTCCTTTGTGAGAATTTTGAAGGAAAATAATGAGAGGATTATGAGATCCCATGTCGAACAGGTACAGTTGAATGTAGTTGTGCTACAAAGTATATCCTAAATTCAAAAAAAATTGCAGCAAGGCCCTAACAATGCAGAATTACAACATTCTGAGAGGTTGAAAACCCCTTCGTATCCTCAAAAGCATGGATTGGATCATAGAAATAAAGAAAGGATTTCTTCCATAAGAAATCATCGGGGTTTTAAGAAAGGAGAATCGAGTGGAGAAATTTCCACATATCTTCTATATGAAAGAATATTTCAACAGGACAGTCTAGTAGCGATACAAAATCCAACATTTATAAGAAGAGAAAGATAAATAATTATCATAGTTGTCATATCGAATATTTAAAAGAGGCTAAGTCACCAACCTTTCATGGAGAGATAAAGAAAGGACAGGAAGCTGAAGCATGGATATTGGGTTGAAAAAGCACTTTCAAATGCATAAGTATTCAAACAATACCAATGAAAGGATTGCAATATTTAACCTGAATGGAAGGGATTCCATTTGGTGGGAATACCTCAAGGAAATAAAAATAATAATGGAAATAAAATTAACTTGGAAGCAGTTTGAGAAACACTTTTGCAAAACTTACCTATATGAAAGGTATTATGATAACAAGAAAAAGGAATTTCATGAGCTCAAGTTGGGACAACTTACCATGGGTGCATATTGTTGAGGGGTCCTAAATCCATTTAACTCAACAAAAGGAACCAAAATCACCACAGAGGCCCAATCAAACTATGAAACGTTTGATGGTGGAATGGTTCTCCAAATATTTCAATCTATATAATTAATCAATGGGCTTTGCGTGGTGATTGATAGGATGTCTTCGTATGAAAGTTTCTTCTTTTGTTTAAACGTTCTCCTTTTTTGTCTTTTCTTTTATTAGATGAGTCTGATAAAATGATGTACGCTGGTATAAACCAAATGGGTGAAGGGAGTCTTAACTACTGAAGAAGGCTAAGTTTTGGATAACCCTCGTTCTCAAGCATGTAGACAAAGATATTGACACTTGCTACAAGCCTAGTACTGATACATTAACTTGTTGGTATTTCAACTATTGACTGAGACACAATTATCGTAAAGAAAATACGCATGTCATAAGATGATGGCAAAAAAAATAGTTTCCTTAGCCCTAACATTAATCACACATTAACACAACGATTTGATTTCCATCATTAAGAATAAGAACTGTAGAAAATATTAAGACAGATAACTTATCAATAGATTCATAAACTCTCACTCGTTACAACATTTACTGAAAGAAAGATGGAAGTAATTCCTCCTCTATCCAATCATGTAATTCCTTTGATGAAAAATAATATTTTGTCACTGATCCTAAAGAGGACTTCTCAATTAAGGTGGTTTAGAAACATTTCTTTAAAACTTCCAAAAATGGGGGTCTTTACCCAAAACCATCGACCTTTGATAAAAGGTCAATCTTCTTATTTATAAGGAGTCATTATATAAAAATAGTTACTACAAGTGCAAGTTAAGTAAAACAAAATATTGCCACGTTGCGCTTTAATCTCTATGTTCTCTGAGAATCATCTAATGGTTTTACTGAAGTGTATGAATATTCTAATATTATGAGCACTTGAAGAAGAGTTCCTTGCATGTGTTGGCATATGGGAACCTATGTTGGTCCATCAGGACTAAAATTTTTTATTTCACTTCTACTGCCCATTCTTTGTATTTGATTCTTTTAATACTCAACCGTTGCAGAACTGCATGAGCCTTAATCATATGCTCCATAAATTTTTTTGCTTGACCTGGCACCATGCTCACCAACTTTTCAATCTCTGACTTCCATGGCGAGTCTTGTTCTATATGTCACTTGACTATCTCATGCAGGTCGACAAATTCTTCGGGCGAGCCAAATTCTAGGAGGTCGATGCCTTTAATCTCCCGATTAATCTTTTCCCAACCCTTTTCTCACTCGGCCCACTTCTTTTGAATCTCTCACTGAGGTTCCTGTGCCATTTTTACCCAGTATTTGGCGTGTTTCCTAATTCGATCGATGTTACTATCCCTTAGGAACCGAATACTATGCTCTTTGGTGTCTCATCCCTTTTGTATTGCGTTGATGTAATCGATCCTTTCTACTGCTTGATGAGATTTTTCATACCACCTTGCCACGTCCTTGCAGGTTGATAGTGCCATAAGGGTATCCTCTTGGAAATTGGCTATGCCTACGGTGAAAATTTTTTGTTCACTTGTGAATTTTGGATAAGCGTCCTAGAACTCACTCCTTAGGAACACCATGGCATGATTTGAGTCTTGATATTATTTCACCAAATGGCTTAGATTCTCCAAATCCTTTAGCGCGGAGGCGAACTCCTTTTCATCCCTCCTTGCTATATCCAACCTGGCATCCATGATATCCATCACTGTATCGATAAGATTAGATGTCTTGGCGTGTTCAATGATGAGAAGCTTCTCCTCCGTAGTGATGAGAGTCGAGCCATCTAGCATGATCCTTCTCTTCTTAGTGGTACTTTTCATGATGTTTTTCCTCATCCTGTCATAGGAAATTGTTTGTATGTCGGTGACATCATCAACAAGATTGGGGATTTGTTGTTCTCCCCAGGTTAGAGTATCCCCTAGACTCGCGACTTTGTGTATATATTCTAGGATTGGTTCCTGAACTTATTTCATATGTTCTGATGGATTGAACTCCATTTTTTGTTCATCATATTGTGATGTATCGACCAAAATTGAAGAACTAGGGATAGGTTCAGTACTTACTTGGTAATCAGCTGTCGAGTTGCCAATTTCTTGTTGTTGAACTTCCTCTTTCTGACCACCATGGATTATTTTACGAGCTAAATTTCGTTCATGGGATAATTTTCCATGGTTTTTCCCAAAAATAGATTCTCCATTCTAAAAATTACTCGCCCAAATTCTATAAGATAAAATGTAGGGACCGTAAATACAAAATTTGATATAATTCTTTAAAATTACACAATTAATTCAATCACCAACATATAAGCAAATTTTTAGCAGAGGTTAACATTTAATTACAGCATAAAAAAAAGAACTTAGCAATTTCATAAACAAATTACTTGCTTCTGATGCTGATTTCCCCGTTGACCTAGTTGTCTAGCCTATTTCTTTGTTGTTGCCTTATGCACTCACCAACTCTACCCAAACCGTGTTTCCTCCCTGCCAGCTAGGATCAGCTTGTCTGACTTCCTAACTCTAGGATACCATATGTATATCCTGGCCCCCGTGCCCAAAACCCCCAACAAATTGGTGCCCCCTGCTTCTGGTTCACCAAAAACCCCTAACACAAACTCCCCACACCAGAAAAATAATCATCCTCTCCAACATACATTCCTCCCCGAAAATAATTCCCTCTTCCCGTAAGACTCCTCCCATCATATCCCTCCTTCACTGACCCTTTCCTCCTCATTAATTTCCTTATCCATACATTCATTATCTTATCCTCTTAGTTAATGTCTTATCCTATTATTTAATGTTTCTTATCCTTATATTTAATGTTTCTTATCCCTTCCGTATACATAAATCATTTAATTAAAAAATTAAATTTATTAACCCTCTTAAATTTATTACCCATGTCATTGAATGTAATAGGTAATTAATTAATTAATTAATTAATCAAAATTATAACAATTAATTAATTAATAAATATTTAATTAATATTATTATGCCAATCTTTGTTTAGTTAAAACCATGTTAGGACAATTAATTACCTTATTAATTTTTACTTAATAATCCCTAAGCATATATTCAACTAGGGTTGTTACATACACCCACCCTTCAAGAAACTTCGTCCCGAACTTAAGGTATCTTATGGTACAAAGGAAAAGAAACATGGTTCACACATTCATAACAATTAACCGACATTATCAGTAAGCAAGTCAAGAAAACACATACATACTAGTGTATATGTACCATAAATGCATGTGTAGCTAGTACATACAAGTCTCGTGCATGTACTAATAATCAAAAACTATCATCCTTTAGTAATTTATGTATGCATCCAATCCAATCAACAAGACTAGTCTTTTACAAAATACAACAAACCAATCAATTGTTTGAGAAATCCTTTATTTAAAATTATCCGGTTCAACCATTTTATTTAGACAACTGTGGTTTAGTTACGTAATTATGAATATTCATATATATACATTTTCCTCTTTTTTTTTTGAAGGGAAAACATTAAATTTCACCATAAGACAAATCCCCATACTTTCTCAACTATTTCTACTCATCCTTCCTCCCTAACTTACTTCATCTCCATTCCTATCCTTCCTCTTCTAGACTATCTTGGAGCGTCAACTATATTGACCTAACTCCAAATAGAACCCGTAAGCGGAAGTTTCGCTATCTTGACCAAGCTTCCCTAGAAGGCATCTGACAGTCATCATCACATGTCTTGGGGAGCGTGACCTAACACCGTCCTCCCATGACTTGAAATTTTGGAGGATACACGGTGGGAAATGCCTCCACCCCTCCCAATCATAACTAGGGTCCACACCCTACAGTGGAATATACAGTGGCACCGTGTTGTTGGGGGTTTTGTCATCGTTTATTCGGTTTTGGGCAGTGTCATCACCTGAAATCCTGCATTGGTCCACATATTATAGCAATGCATCCAAACCAATATAATTTCACATACTATATCCATACCATAATGTTTCTCGGCTAGTGGTCATTATATCCACTTTCATCATCATTACGTTGGCTATTTCATAGCCCATAACTTGCAGATTAGTCTGTAACACAAACTCATACATTTCTATGCATGATCATCATGTAATTGCATACAATCATCATTTCAATTTGGTATCCTTGTACCAACAACTTAACATCAAGTTTTCAAGTTAGAAACAAATCTCATAAAACCCCATAATTCAATTTCGACACCCATTCATAAGATTATCATTTACCAAAATAAATTGCATCATATCCAACATCATTCTAATAGCATTTAAACATTCATTAAATTCACATTTTCACAATATGTTGCATCCTATACATCATCATCAATAACATTTAAACATTCGTAAAATTTACATTCTCATAGTAGATCACATTACATACATCATCATCCATAATATTTAACATTCATAAAACCTACATTCACATGGAAGATTTCATTATATACATCATCATCAATAACATTTAAACATTCATAAAAGTTCATACATTTTAAAGTTTAAGTGTATCACTTAATAATTTCACTGTGACTAGAAAAAAAATTATATAGGCCTCAGGTAATCCTGGCTATCTAAGTCAAAAGGTGGTGTTACAAACACCCCACCTTCGAGAAACATGTTCTCGAGGTGGTAAAAAAAAGTGAGGGATAGTCTCATAGTAGTGTCTAGGCATCTTCCCAAGTAGTAGATCCTGGACTATACTTGTCCCATTGGACCTTAACTTGGTCTACCAGATGGTTCCTGAGTTCTCGGACTCTACGGTCCAATATGCGTAATGGTTCTACCGTGAGAGTTCCCACGTCCGATACCTGCAATTCCTTCCAATTTATTTTATGTGATTCATCAGCAACATAATGACGTAAAACAGATACATGAAATACATTATGAGTTTTATGCAAGTGGGGTGGCAGTATTAGACGATAGGCAACATGCCCAATTTTCTCTTGGATTCTGAACGATCCTATAAATCGAGGTGACAACTTTGTCCCCTTCCCGAACCATATGGTACTCTTACTAGGCCTGATACGAATGAAAACCTGGTCTCGCACTTCATAACTTCGGTTGGTCCTATGTGCATCTGCATAACTTTTTTGCCTATCTTGTGCTTCCTTTAGTCTCTGCCTAATCTGAATCACCTTTTCCTCCATCTCTTGAATCAATTCTGGGCCAACTGTTACTCGGTCTTCTAGTCTATCCAAACTCAATGGCGTTCTGCATGGCCTTCCATACAAAGCTTCGTAAGGTGGCATTCCGATGGAGCTATGAAAACTGTTATTATAGGCAAACTCTACCAAAGGTAGGTACTTCTCCCACTGGGTTTGATTATCCGTGACATACATCCTGAGCATGTCTTCCATGACTTGATTTACTCTCTCAGTTTGCCCATCTGTTCCAAGATGATAATTTGTTCTTAAGTTCAACTGAGTCCCCAACGCTGACTGCAAACTCGTCCAAAACCTAGAAGTGAATCTGGAGTCCCTATCTGAAATGATCTTCTTAGGTATCCTGTGCAAATGGATAAACTCTCTTACAAACACACGTGCCACATAGGTGACATCGTAAGTGTCTCTAACTGGAATAAAATGAGCACTCTTGGTTAACTTATCCACTATCACAAGAATGGCATTGTGTCTATGAGATGTGAGCGGAAACCCCACAACAAAATCCATAGAGATGACTTCCCACTTGGACAT